>CAUYQU010057397.1:0-220899 GCA_963574635.1 Cheracebus regulus | reverse complement strand
GTGGCTCCTTCGCCAGGAATCTCCCAGTCTGTGGGCATCAAAAATTCGTCTGCAACTGCGGCATCCACTCACTCTCTGTGCTTTCACTGGGAGCTACAATCCCGAGCTGCTGCTATGCGGCCATCTTGGATCTCTCTCCCTTTTTTTTTTTTTTTTTTGCTCAGGATTCTGTGGGTCAGTAATTTGGGCTGGGGTCAGCAGAGGGGTGCTTCTGCTGGTCTTGTCTGAGGTGACTCATGCTGCTTCAGTCCTCTGACAGATGGGTGGGGATGCACGGTCTGCAATAGCCTCACTCACTAGTGTGACTGTTCACGCTGGCTGGCTGCTGGGCCCCTGTCTCCCTGTTGTCGCTCATCCTAAGGAGGGTAGTCTGGACTTCTGTATGCAGCAGTCTCAAGGCAGCAAGAGAAAAAGGGTGAAAGCTGCAGGGCCTCTTCAGACCTAGGCCCAGAAATCTGACATCATTTCACTTGCCTTCTATTGGTCAAAGTAAGTTACCTGGTCAGCCAGGTTTGAGGATAAAGAATAATAGACTCCACCCATGAAGAGAAAAGCAGCAAAGTCACAGTACAAAGTACAAAGCTCTGTGCAGACAGGGATTGCAAGGAATCCCTATCTTTTATAATCTACTAAGCCTCCCATGGAGTTTCTTATGCGTTCTTCTATAAATATTTTATACAGATTTAAATATACATAGACGTAAATGACTCCACTTGAAACCAGAAACCTGAATGTCTTTCCAAAATTCTCCTTTTCCCTCAAGATCTACACCCAATTCACCAGCAAGTTAGCAAAATCTGCAAATGCATGCAAAATCCATCTATCTCTTACCATCTCTGTTGCCACCACCCCCCTTCCAAGTCACATCCATCTCCTGCCTACCTCCTAACTAATCTCCCTGCTTCACTGTGGTTGCACTTGAAGCCATTCTCATCCAGCAGGTAGACGGAACTTAAAAACAGAAATCACATCATGTTATTTCTTTGTTGAAAACCCTCCAACACCTTCCATGCATTTGATATGTGTTTGTTCATGTCTTCTTCTCTGAACAATCTCATTCCACTCTCTCCTAACCCCTTGCTTTTTTTTTTTTTTCTTTTTTGAGATGGAGTCTCACTTCAGGCTGGAGTGCAATGGCGCAATCTTGGCTCACTGCAACCTCCAACTCCCAGGTTCAAGCGATTCTCCTGCCTCAGCCTCCTGAGTAGCTGGGACTACAGGTGTGCGCCACCACACCCAGCTAATTTTTGTATTTTTAGTAGAGTCAGGGTTTCATGATGTTGGCTAGGATGGTCTCCTGATCTCATGATCCGTCCACCTCAGTCTCCCAAAGTGCTGGGATTGCAGGCATGAGCCACAGCGCCTGGACCCTCTCCCCTTTTTTATTCACCAAGATACAGCCTTTTTGCTCTCTTTTGAAAGCAGGCTCTTCTCTGCCCCACGGCTTTTGCAACAGCTGTTTCTTCAGACTAGGCTGCTCTTCCTCTTGGGGTTTCACTCCTTTTTCCACCTTTGTGCAATAGCTTAGATATTATTTCCTCAAGAAGGGCTTCCCTGACCATAATTTCCCCTGCCCACCATACCATCATTTATATTACAACATGCTGTTCATTTCCTTTGGTATTCATCCTATTACCTTGCTTAGGTATTGGTTGCTTTCTATTTTTCCTCTCTCTTCTTTTCAGAACTTAAGAACTTTGTCTTTTCATTGATGGATACTCTGCACCTGGTACAATGTCTGCTCTACAATAAGGGTTTAATAAATATGTGTGGATGGAATGAAGATTAAAGAGTACATGAAGAGTGACATTACCTTGTGGTATAATAAAGGGAAGCCCTTGACTATGGGAGGCTGGAGGAAGCTTATAGCTCAGCAGAGAACCCTAGGGGTTCTGGCAGCACTTCCTGGGGCTGATGGTGTTTGAGCTGTGTTCAGAGAAATGCATCTGAGTATGCTGTGCTGCAGGCAGTTGGGATGCCAGGCAACTGCCGGAAAGCAGGGTCACTTTAATAAGCGGAGCAGATATCATAGTGCTTATGAGCACCAACCCTAGAAAAAGATATTTTAGGCCAGGTACAGTGGCTCACATCTGTAATCCCAGTGCTTTGGGAGGCCAAGGCAGGAAGATCACCCGGGCCCAGGAGGTCAAAGCTACAGAGAGCTACTGCACTCGATCATCCCACTACACTCCAGCCGCAGTAACAGACCAAGACCCTGTCTCTTAAAAAAAAAATGGCATTTTAATGTGGAATCCACTGACTCATGTAATTCATGAGGTCTGTGAACTTGGATGGGGAAAGAATTACATTTTAATATTCTCTAACCCTTGTCAACTTAAAAAGAAGAAGCTGAGGCAAAACAAGTAGAGAAATGGGCCAAGCTCAGAACTCAGGAGCATAGATTAGAGTTGCCGTGAATACACACTCCAATTAGGAGCAGTTGCAAGTGGATTTTTTCCTTTTTTTGAGACTGAGTCTCGCTCTGTTACCCAGGCTGGAGTGCAGTGGTGCAATCTCGGCTCACTGCACCTCTGCCTCCTAGGTTCTTGTAATTCTCCTGCCTCAGCCTCCCGAGTAGCTGGTACTACGGGCACTTGCCGCCACACCCGGCTAAGTTTTTGTATTTTAGTAGAGACAGGGTTTCACCGTGTTGCCCAGGCTGGTCTTGAACTCCTGAGCTCAGACGATCTGCCCGCCTCGGCCTCCCAAAGTGCTGAGATTACAGGCATGAGCCACCATGCCCGGCCACAAGTGGATTTTTCAAGGCAAAAAAAAGGGGACAGGAAGTGTGCAGATGCAAAGTTGTCAGGAATTCTCACTGGATTACAGAAATAACATTGATTAGCAATTGGCTATACATTGTTAAGCTATAGGGTGTGGGTTACAGGGTTCAGTGTGGTATTATTAGGTTAACTTCTAGCTACTAGTGGCAATAGCAAGCAGGTTTTTGTTTGTTGTTTGTTTTTTGAGACAGTTTCCCTCTTATTGCCTAGGCTGGAGTGCAGTGGCACAATCCCAGCTCGCTGCCACCTCTGCCTCCCAGGTTCAAGTGATCCTCCTGACTCAGCCTCACCCCAAGTAGCTGGGATTACAGGCATGCGCCACCACACCTGGTTAATTTTGCATTTTTTTTTTTTTTAAGTAGAGATGAGGTTTCTCCATGTTGATAAGCTAGTCTTGAACTCCTAACCTCAGGTGATCCATCTGCCTTGGACTCACAAAGTGCTGGGGTTACAGGTGTGAGCCACTGCGGTGGGCCAATAGCAAGCAGTTCTAAGAGATGAATACATAGCTCAATTCAGAAGTAGAATGAGATTGCTGTCTCTTTCTTTTTTTAATTTTTTGGGGTGCATAGTATGCTGTCTTTTTTTTTTTTTCTTTTCTTTTCTGAAATGGAATCTTGCTCTGTCACCCAGGCTGGAGTGCAGTGGCATGATCTCAGCTCACTGCAACCTCCACCTCCCGGGTTCAAGTGATTCTCCTGCCGCAGCCTCCTGAGTAGCTGGGATTACAGGTGTGCCCCACCACACCCAGCTAATTTTTGTATTTTTAGCAGAGATGAGGTTTCGCCATGTTGGCCAGGCTGGTCTCAAACTCCTGACCTCAAGTGATCCACCTGCCTTGGCCTCCTGAAGTGCTGGGATTACAGGCGTGGGCCACCGCGCTGGGCCTGCTGTCCATTTTAATGTCTCCCTGGACCTGATGATTTAAAAGGACTTGCATTCCTCAGATAAAAGTTATTTTCTTTTCTCACATACAATGAAAATTAGCATTTCCTTCAGTTACAAATGTAGCCAACCAACTGCAGTTGTATTGGTAGTAACTATGACTATGTCATTAACAGAATTCACAGCTATTTTCACACTATATTACAATTGTTACAGATATCTTTAAATATCCTTCATACTCATTATTCCTTCAAAATTAGGATTTATTAGAACTGCTGCTAGGTCTGGTTGAACGTGTGAAGAAAGAAGCACATATGTTACTATATCTCAAGTATGCTTTTAAAAATATCTTGATAATTAAATTTCAGTCATACATATTGGGGTTTTTTTGTTGTTGTTGAAGTCAAAATAAAAATGTCACAACAGCCCAGTCTTGGTAGTTTATGCCTGTAATCGGAATACTTTGGGAGGTGGCCAGAGGATTGTTTGAGCCCAGGAGTTTAAGACCAGCCTGGGCTACATAAGGAGATCATGTCTGTACAAAATAATAATAGTAATAACAATAATTAAGTAGAGACAAATCTCTAAATTTTACATTTAATTTGAGAAAAAAGAATCGCAATTTGGGGCATACATGCACACTGGGTACTCTTCAGTATGTCCAAAGAACAAAGAGAAGGTTGGAGATTTTATAAAAAAGAGAAATGTTACATATTGCTCTCTGAGAAAGTTCCTTGGCACTAGGAAGGTTCTGGGGATTTGGCAAGTTCTGATTGGTCAGCTATGGCAGTGGGCAAAATTACTTCTAGATTTTCAGCAAGTTATCTCAGCAGTTATAGATCAAACTGGTCTCAGGTTATAGCAGGCAGTTTCAGCAGCCAGGCTTGCAGGGAATTATATTCTAGTGCAATGTAATGTGTCCTGAGTGTTTTCTCTCCCTGGCTTCTTGTCTCTGTTTTAATTGAGTATGATGAGAATGATCCAATTTGCATGACTAACTTTCAAACTTTTTAATTCTATGTCTTTTTCTACTTAAAGACATGCTTCTGTGTCAGGCATGGTGGCTGACTCTCATAATCCCAGCACTTTAGGAGGCCAAGGCAGGAGGATCCTTTGGACTCAGGAGTCTGAGACCAGCCTGGGCTATGTAGTGAGACTCACATCTCTAGTTAAAAAAAAAAAAAAATAGCCGAGCATGTTGGTTCATACCTGTAGTCCCAGCTACTCAGGAGGCTGAGGCGGGAGGATTATTCGAACCTGAGAAACACTGTAGCGAAGCTATGATAGCGCCACTGCCTTTGCACTCCAGTCTGGGTGATAGAGTGAGACCCTGTCTCAAAACAAAACAAAACAAAACAAAGCATTATTCTGAAGAGGGGTCTATTGATGGACATTTGGGTTGCTCCCACCTATTGGCTATTGTGAATAATGCTGTTATAAACATGGATGTACAAATATCTGTTCAAGTCCCTGCTTTCAACTCATGTGTGTATATCCCCAGAAGTGGATTGCTGGACCATATGATCAGTTGATTTATCTTTCTTTTATAGTAGGGGTTTTGGCATATCTCTCTTGGCCACCAGACGTAGAATTGTCCAAGAACTGTGGAGGCTTATTCCACTCTAACCTCTTAGTTATTTAGTCCTGCTTCCAAATTCCCCCAAGTGCAAGGATCCCTGGACCATGGCTGATTCACATCCCTAAACAGATCTCAGGGGCTCTTCCAACTCAGGTCCTCCTAATGAGTGCTGCTCCCAACCAGATGAGCAGGCTGGGTTCTCTGAGTTCCCTTCTCCTGTTCAGTCACTGTATGTATTCTCAAAACATAGAAATTCATTCTCAATGGAGGGAGGAGAGGCAGGCATGGAGCTCCAGCTCTGGCCATGAGCTGAGCAGAAGCAAGGCATGTGTTTGTTATAATTAAAATTTTGATGCCACAAAAGAAATAGCACTCGAAGATAAGTCCTTTCAGCAAGGGAATTTACTTCTAAAGAAGGGTGTGGGGCACACAGACAGAGCAATGATGGCCACCGCATGCTTGGACAAGAGGGTAACGGGTACTTATGCCTGATGGGGGTCGTCCCTACTGCTGTGTCGTCCCCTATTGGCTAGGGTTAGACCACACAAGCTAGACTAATCTTGATTGGCTATTTTAAAAAGAGCAGGTGTCCGAACTGGAGTGGCAGGGTGGGTGTTTTGGCAGGAAGGACAGTTACTGACGTGTTAGAGCAGGTAGCCAGGGGTGATCAGGTGACCAGGATGAGTTAGGATGGAGCCAGGGTAGGGAGGGGGAGCAGATGTGAATTACTGATTAGAACCTGTAGAGAAGGTTGTTTACTGGAATTTCAAGGAAATTAAACTTTAAAATAGAGAATTAAAGAATAAGAGTGCTGAACATATTGACATACTGATTCTTTGAAGAGAAACTTGGGGTTCACTATAACATGTTTCCAGTATTCCTTATAGTGAGAGATTTTGAGGCCCTCACATCTTTTCCTGCAGGTTCAGCTAGTACCAGCTCAGTCAACCAAGAATGTTATAACAATATGACCTCAATGCTTCCGGGAGGCTCACTGGCTGAGATGTAAAGTTTTCTACTTCCTTCCCAGGGACCAGATCAATGTGTAAGAGGTGAGGTCTTCTTTAAGACACCAGAGCCCTGTATCACCCTTCTCCCAGAACATTGGTATCAATTTATGTTATATTTACATAACCAAAATAGCCATTCCAGTAACTCCTTCCCAATAAAGTTCTGCTCCCTGGAACCTTGCTGTCTCCACTCAAATGTGTAGGCTATTATTTAAGTCCTCCCAGCAGCCCTTCCTCCCCTCCTACCCTTTTGTAGGAAATAGAACCTACCCACTGGTTAGAAGATAAGCACATGATGGGCTGGGCACTGTGGCTTATGCCTGTAATCCCAGCATTTTGGGGTGCCAAGGTGGGTGGATCACTTTAGGTCAGGAGTTTGAGACCATCCTGGTCAACATGGTGAAACCCTGTTTCTACTAAAATTACAAAAATTAAATGGGCGTGTTGGCACATGCCTGTAATCCCAGCTACTCGGAAGGAGAGAATTGTTTGAAGCCAGGAGGGAGAGGTTGCAGTGAGCTGAGATCACACTTTGCACTCCAGCCAGGGCGACAGAGCAAGACTCCATCTCAAAAACAACAACAACAAACAAACAGAAGATAAGCACATGACAGAAGCTGGGCCAATCAGTATCCTTCTCTGGGATTTTTTTTCTCCTAGGGCTGGTAGGTAGGAGAGAATGAAGCAGACACATGAAGAACAGGGGCAGAGAGAGAGAACATACTTTTTGCTTAAGCGAGACCCAACTTTCTGTGTGTACAACCAAAAGCCCTGCCTGATACTGGCTATTTCTGAGAGTTCCTCCTGATCAGGCATATTTACCTATAAAGAGTTGGAATTTATGCCATGTTATGACTAGAATACTAGAGTTCATGTCTAAATTACTCATACTCCTACTTTTAAAGCATAAAACTAAAAGCATAATCTCAAAAATGCTTGCTGTTGTCACCAGTCATTAAATGTGGAATGGGCTGCTTGGCTGGCACATGGAGTTTTTTGTACTGTGTAAAAAGGCTATTCATTGGGCACAGTGGCTCATGCCTGCAATCCCAACACTTTGGGAATCCAAGTCCGGAGGACTGCTTGAGCCTAGGAGTTTGAGACCAACCTGGGCAAAATAATAAGACTTCATTGCTCCAAAAATAAAAATGTTTAAATAAAAAATCAGCCAGGCATGGTGGCACATGCCTATATTTCCAGCTACTAGGGAGGCTGAGATGGGATGATTACTTGAGTCCGGGAAGTAAAGGCTGCAGTGAGCCATGATTGCACCACTGCATTCCAACCTGGGTGGCAGAGAAAGACCTTGTCTCAGAAAAAAAAGTAAAATAAAATAAAATAAAATAAAAGGGCCATGGCTTAATAGATTGCAAGCAACTGCCCTGCACAGTCCAATCTTGGGGATAATCTGTCTGAGGGCACCAGGGCCATGAGTCCCTCTAACTCATGCAACCTATTTAACCAGTGTATTAGCAAATGTCAATGGCAGACCCAGATACAGGGATGAGCTGGGAAATCCAACGAAGTTGACATATCTGGGACATAGGAGGAAGCTGGTGCAGCCAGGATACCCAGCAGTGTGATGAGCAACAGCGGGAGAGGTAAGGCCTTTGGATCCCTTCAAAAGGGCCTCCCCAAGGAGACACAGCTGTGGATGGTGAGTCTGAGTGAGTAGGGGTCCTACCGCCACCCCTCCTAAACTCTCAGCTGCCGCTCCTCCCTTTACAACCGCAACCCCAGTACTAACCCTGTGCCTCGTATATGGAAGCTTTTGGTTAAACTAATAAGTAAACAGTCCTCACTTAATTCCTAGATGGGCCACATTACTGAGAAGTAATACACAAGCCCTCCAAGAAGAATGTTTCCTTCTTGGGAAATTCACAGGCACCCAAGTCCACTTCGTTGCGGGGGCAGGTTTGAGACCCGAAAGAGTGTTTTGAGGGTTGAGCAGTCACAGGCTTTTGCAGGCAGAGTTTGGGGTTTCATTGATAGCACTATTCCCTCAAAAACGTCATAGACCTTTAGTCCATTTTGTTCTGGTCAGTTGGTCAGTTCCAACGTGAATAACCGTAGCCAAAAATCTTATCTAGATGTGGTTTTCAAGCCTGAAAACTGATCTTTTACTTACCAGCCATTCCCCAAACTTAATGATGTTTTTCTTCAAGCCATCTGAAACAACAGGCTTGAGTGGGAAAGCACCATCCTTAATTCCTTCTTTGCCAGCAGCCTCACAGCTTTTCTAAAGAGGGCACCAGTCTTAATTCCTCCTAAGGCTGCCACTTTGCAGTTACCACTTATAACTGCTTCGGTGTGGAAGCAATGGCTTTTTCAAGTCTGCAGAACTCAAAATTACAGGATTCTCAATCAACTCAGATTATAGGTTATAGCAAAGAGTTCCTCCCTTAGCAAAGCTATGCAGAGAAGCTAACTCTAGCTTGATTTTCTCTCTCATAGGACTTGCTAAAAGTAGCAAGAAGAAGCCAGAAAACAGGAACATTTTTAATTCCCTTATCATTTATTTTTTACTTTTTTGAGATGGAGTTTTGCTCTTGTTGCTCAGTCTGGAGTGCAATAACGTGATCTTGACTCACTACAATCTTTGCTTCCCGGGTTCAAGCAATTCCTCAGCCTCTGGAGTAGCTGGGACAGGCGTGTGCCACCCACACCTGGCTAATTTTTGTATTTTTAGTAGAGACAGTGTTTCACCATGTTGGCCAGGCTGGTCTCAAACTCCTGACTTCAGGTGGTCCACCAGCCTTGGCCTCCCAAAGTGCTGGGATTACAGGCATGAGTCACAGCACCCAGCCCTGAATTTCCTTATCATTTCTACATGGCTGCATTGCATTGCTACCTCAGTCAGTCCATGAGCTGCCTTCCAAGGTGTGTTAGCTATTGTCTGAAGATTGTCCCCAGAAAGCCATGTCACCAGTATTCACAGCCTAGCGTAGTATCCTCCCTTTAACATCTGGGCTGGACCTGTGACTCACTGTAACCAATAGTTACAGTGATACTTGTCAGTTCTAGGCCTAACCCTTAAGAAGATCTTCCACTTCTGCATTCTTGGGATCCAGCCACCATGTTAAGATGCCCAAGCTAAGCCACATGGAAGGCATGGAGGGAGAGGTCACAGCTTTTGGCCATCCTGGTGCCACACACGTGAATGAGACCAACTTGGATATTCATCCTAGCTTCAATCTGACCACAACCTCATGAAATACACCTGTGAGATCCAGGCGAAACACCCAGTGATCACAGTCAACCCACAGAATGGTGAGAGGTAATAAATAAAACACTTGTTTTAACCCATTAAGTTTGGAGGTAGTTTGCCACACAATAATAGCTAACTGAAACACAAGGTTGTGATCAAATATTTGACTACTGCATAACAAGGATCACAAGCTTCTCAGTCAGCAATGTCTGAGTCCTTGTCATCTGCCACCCACCTGCATTCACTTATTAAGCATTTAGGTTCTGTCACTTGCAGTACTCTCTTTCCAGGTACCAAATTTAATACCAATTAGAATCAAGTTTGCCTGTGATTGACAGAAAAGAGAAATAGTGGCTTCAACTAAATAAACATTTATTTCTGTCTCTCATAAATGAAGTCCAGAGATAAGTCCTGGGTCCCTTCCACAGTTTCAGGGACCCAGGCTCCTTCTGTCTTGTTATTCTTCCACCTCAACATATGGCTTTTCTCTCCTACTCTAAGATGGCTGCTCCAGCTCCAGCCAAAATGGCTGCTTTCCAACCCACAAAAGGTGAAAGGGACAAAGAAAGACGTCTCTCACCCTCTAAGGACATTTTCTGAAGTTGCACAGGACACTTCTGCCTGTATTTCATTTGCCAGAACTCACTCACATAGCCACACTAAGTCTGCAGATGGGCTAGGAGATGTGGTTTTTATTCCAAGTGGCTGGGACACAGATGTAGATATAGGTTTCTAAAGAAGAATGAATACTGAGGGTAGACTAGCAGTCTCCGCTGCCAATTGCTCTGATTAGTGGTTTTCTGGTCAATCTTGATTTCTGGAGAACAGGTCTCCCCTCTGTTCTTATTTTTCATACTTTTGACAATTCTTTAAAAAAGAAGAAATTTATTAATATTCTAGCTGGAACTACATGAAATTTACATAGTAATTTTGAAGAACTGACACTTCTATGAATTTATATCTTTTAATACAAAAACATGATGTATCTTTTCATTTATTCAAATATTGCTTTATATCTTTTAATACGATTTTGTGGTTTTTATGGGTTCAATACTTTTTTTTCTTTTTTCTTTTTTTACTGTTTTTGTGGGCATGGGTCAATACTCTTCTAAAGAAAATGTATTCTGAAGTATCTTAGTTTTGGTTGCTACCATAAATATAACCCCCATCCCCATTTTGTTTCCAGGTATTCATTTTAAGAGTAAAAAAAAAGATTGACACTTTTGCTTCCAAGTATGATAGAGCAGCCTTTGGCATTGAGTACTCCTGCTGAGAATGACAAGAAAAGCCAGATAAAATAGCCTCTCACAACAACCCCACTCCTTGTCCCAAACCAAATATATAAAGGCAATGAAAAGCGGCTCAACCAACCATAAGGGCCAATGTTCCAGAGGAGGAAATGAAAGAAAAGGGAGAGAGCTAAAAGTCTACAGCTGCTTTTCATACTTCATTATAAAGCTTTTACTCTGGAAAAAAAAAAAAGGGTTTTGCTTTTTTATTTTTATTTTTTTGAGATGGAGTTTCACTCTTGTCACCCAGGCTGGAGTGCAATATTGCTCACTGCAACGTCCACCTCCTGGGTTCAAGCAATCTCTTGCCTCAGCCTCCTGAGTAGCTGTGATTTCAGGTGCCTGCCACCACACCCAGCTAATTTTTGTATTTTTAGTAGAGACAGGGTTTCACCATGTTGGCCAGGATAGTCTTGAACTCCTGACCTCAGGTGATCCACCTGCCTTGGCCTCCCAAAGTGCTGGGATTACAAGTGTGAACCACTGTGCCTGGCCAGTGTTTTGCTTTTTGTATTTTTCTTATATGCAGTCACCTTGCCCAGTTCTCTCATTAACTCTAGCAGTTTTCACTAGAATCTCTTATGTTTACTAGACATATTATTTCTAGCAGTAAAAAGAGTTTTATTTCTTTATTTATAAAGTTTTTAAAGCAGCTATTTTATTTTCTTATCTTAATGCTCTGGCTCAGCCTGGGTAGAATAACCAAACATTTGATTAACAGGAGTTTGCTAATGCCTTGGATAATGGAATAAAGAAGTTCACTAAAAGGTAGTGAAGCCCTTACCTGCTGGGCTCTTTGTCATCCCCCTAATCCTCCCAGCACTCACATGAGGAGGGCAATGCTCTCCCCATTTACAGAGGAGGAAAGAAGACTTAGAAAGGTTCAGCAATTTGTTCAACGTCTCATAATGGGGGTGGCAAGAGTGGGTGTGGGGGTCAGGGCAAGAGGGAGAGAGGAGCCCAGGCCAGAGCTGCCACCACCTCATCTTCTCTCCACCATCCTACACTGAGTTCTGAAAGGAGTTTTAAGTTTTCCTAAAAGAATTATCTGTCAAGTCAACAAAGTATTATATATGAATCTTCATAGATGAAAACTGATGGCTTCATTCACTCTCTCATTCATTTGTTCTTTTTTTTTTGAGATGGAGTCTCGCTCTGTTGCCCAGGCTGGAGTGCAGTGGCAGGATCTCGGCTCACTGCAACCTCTGCCTCCTGGTTCAAGCAATTCTCCTGCCTCAGCCTCCCGAGTAGCTGGGATTACAGGCACACACCACCATGCCCAGCTAATTTTTGTATTTTTAGTAGAAACAAGGTTTCATCATGTTGGCCAGGCTGATCTCAAACTCCTGACCTCAGATGATTCACCCATTTTGGCCTCCCAAAGTGCTAGGATTATAGGCACGAGCCACCACGCCTGGCCCACTGCAACAGAGTTTTATGGAGAAGTATCTGACAATGTAAGACTAAGATTTACTCTCCTGGGGAATTAATGGGAGAGAGTTAATGTGTGTTGTGATACTACATGTGTTAACAGTCATCTTGGTTTGGGGCAGAATTTTTCTACTTATTTATTTATTTAGAGACAAGATCTCTGTTGCTCAGGTTGGAGTACAGTGGTGCTCTCATAGCTCACTGCTTCCTAGAACTCCTGGGCTCAAGCAATCCTCCTGCCTTAGCCTTCCCAGTAGCTAGGACTATAGATGCATGCCACAATGCCTGGCCTAAAGATAAAAAATGTGACAGCTTCCCCTGGAGAAGAGAACATGGATAATAACTTAGAATCTGCAGGTGAAGACAGTATTTATGACCAGACAAGAGGAGCCAGGAGGAAATTGAAGTTGAAAAATCAAGTGTACATTTAAACATCCCAGATGGAGAGAAAAATCAATTCTACATCAAATGGCTAAAGAAGAAAACAGAGAAGCCAAGACAGATCAGGTAAAAAATCTTAAGGCTGAGTGAACTTCTATTGAAAATACAGATCAAAATCTTCTGCTGAGAGGAAATGAAGTGACTGAACTTTGCCAAGACAAAGCAGTGCAGTCTCTTGAGAAATGATCTGTCTGGGAAGGTCATTACTTGGAGCAAGAGGAGGAAAGTTCTGAAGCAAATGCCAAGATGAGCATGTTATAAAGAGCTGAAGACGTTCAGAAAGCAAGTCAAAGACCATGTAGCAAAGTGCAACAGGATCATTTGTTTGTCTCAAAACCAAGTTATTTCCCTTGAACTAAAAGCTCATGATCAGTGGTTGAGAGTATAGGAGGCTGAAAGAAAGCTCCTCGTCTCAAAACTAGAGATGGCAAAGATGAGACAAAGAATAAAGAGGCTGGGTGTGGTGGTTCACACCTGTAATCCTGGCACTTTGGGAGGCTGAGGTGGGCAGATCACCTGAGGTCAGGAGTTCAAGACCAGGCTGGCCAAAATGGCAAAACACTGTCTCTACTAAAACAAAACAAAACAAAAATTAGGTGGGCATGGTGGTGCACACCTGCAGTCTCAGCTACTCGGGAGGCTGAGGCACAAGAATCACTTGAACCCAGGAGGCAGAGGTTGCAGTGAGCCGAGATCGCACCATAGCACTCCAGCCTGGCAACAAAGCCAGACTCTGTCTCAAAACCAAAAACAAAAATCAAAGAATAAAGAAAAGTGACTAACCTTGAGTTTCTAGAAGTCCTTATTCATCTGATGATCCAGATGGAGTATTTTTCAGGGAGCAATTTCACCGTCCCCTATCTCTAGACATGGGGTACAGTTTCCTCTAGACAGGAGACTTTCAACACCCTCCCCTCAGATCTCCTTGTCTGCCAGGCCTTCCTCCTTCATTCCCAAACCTGGTGTTTCCAATTGATTCAAATGGGGAGTTAACGGAAGGAAGACATCCTCTTCTTTCCTGCATTAGTCAGGGCTCTCCGGAGCAACAGAAATAGTAGGAGATATATACATATATAAAGAGATTTATTTTAAGGGATTGCATTATATGATGGGTTGGGGGGCTGGCAAGTCTGAAATCTGCAGAGCAAGCTGGAAACTCTCAGGCTGGGGCTGAGGCTACAGTCTAATCCACAGGCAGAATTTCTTCTTTCTTAGGGAAACCTATTTGGCTTGTTAGGCCCTTCAACTGATTGGTGAGGCCCACTCACATTATCAAACATAATTTCCTGGCCAGGCACGATGGCTCACGCCTGTATTCCCAGCACTTTGGGAGGTCGAGGTGGGTGGATCACAAGGTTAGGAGTTTGAGACCAGCCTCGCCAACATGGGGAAACCTTGTCACTACTAAAAATACAAAAATTAGCTGGATGTGGTGGCAGGCACCTGTAATCCCAGCTACTCGGGAGGCTGAGGCAGGAGAATCGCTTGAACCTGGGAGGCGGAGGTCGCAGGAAGCTGAGATTACACCATTGCAGGCCAGCCTGGGCAACAGAGCAAGACTCCCATCTCAAAAAAAAAAAAAAAAATAGATATTTTCCTTTACTTAACTTCAATTAACTGTATAGGTCAACCAAATCTACACAATATTTTTATAGCAACACCTAGAATAGTGTGTTAGATTGAGTAACTGGGGACTATAGCCTAGCCAGGTTGACATTAACCATTATACTTCCGGGCTGGAGTGCAGTGGTGCACTCGACCTCCCAAGCTCAAGCGACTGCTAAAGACTATAAGGTTTCTTCTTTTCTTTTCTTCTTTCTTCTTCTTTTTTCTTCTTCTTTCTTTTCTTCTTCTTCTTTCTTCTTCTTTCTTTTCTTCTTCTTTCTTCTTTTCTTCTTTCTTCTTTTCTTCTTTCTTCTTTCTTCTTCTTTTCTTCGTCTTCTTCTTTTCTTCTTTCTTCTTCTTCTTCCTCCTCCTCCTTCTCCTCCTTCTTTCTTCTTCTCCTTCTCCTTCTTCTTCTTCTTTCTTCTTCCTCCTCCTCCTTCTCCTCCTTTCTTCTTCTTCTTTCTTCTTCCTCCTCCTCCTTCTCCTCCCTCTTTCTTCTTCTTCTTCTTCTTCTTCTTCTTCTTCTTCTTCTTCTTCTTCTTCTTTCTTCTTCCTCCTCCTCCTTCTCCTCCTTCTTTCTCCTTCTCCTTCTCCTTCTCCTTCTCCTTCTCCTTCTTCTTCTTCTTTTTGAGACTGAGTTTCACTCTCGTCACCCAGGCTGGAGTGCAGTGGTATGACCTTGGCTCACTGCAACTGCCATCTCTCTGGTTCAAGCAATTCTCTTGCCTCAGCCTTCTGAGTAGCTGGGATTACAGATGCGTGCCACCATGCCCAGCTAATTTTTCCATTTTTAGTAGAGACAGGAGTTCACCATGTTGGCCGGGCTGGTCTCGAACTCCTGACCTCAGGTGATCCACCCAGCTTGGCCTCCCAAAGTGCTGGATTACAAGTGTGAGAACGGTGCCCAGCCTAGGGTTTCTTTTTGGGGTGATAAAAATGTTCTGAAATTAGATAGTGGTGATGGTTGCACAACTTTGTGAATACATTAAAACACTGAATTTTATACTTTAAAAGGGTGAATTTTATGGTGAGTGAATTATGTCTCAATAAAATTGTTATTTTAAAATGTTTTCATAAGCGTTTTGACTTTTGCTCAAATTGCATCTTGATACAAACTTCAAGTTTTTTTAAATAAAGGTAATATAAATTATTCTCATTATACTCTCTAGAAAATCTAAGTCATAAATTTGAATTTGATGAGCTAGCCCATTATTTCCTAAATAATGTATTATCTGTGGGCTGTTCACTCACCAGGGACACTTGAAATGACAAAATCTTTTCCTCTCTGTCAATGGTTCTGTGCGTCACAGCCACAAAGAAATGTAAACGTTACTTGTTGGCTTATTAGTCTCAGTAAGTTTTAGTTGATTAAAGCAAACAGACAAAGTCTCTCACAGCCAGGACTGCTGCGGCTGGAATTCCTGACATACTGTCATACCTCTCAGTGGTCAATTGACCTCTCAGTGGTCAATCCACACTCTCCTCCTATCTACACAGTTCTGGAGATTCAAAACAATCCAACAATGACTATCATGGCTTCAGAGGACTATGAACTCCCAGGAATTATATGCAGATTTTCTTCCTGAGGAGGGTCTACAGTTCCTTTTTGCTTCTCAAAGAGGGTCACTGACCAACATTTAGAGACATGGGCCAAGTCCCGCTACGTCAGCGGTGTCTGTGGTTTTAGTTTGCCCACGTCCTGTCCCCTTTTTCTTGCCATAGTGCCTGCTCTTTGGGAGGGTGGGGGAAGAGTCTTCCCTCCAAGTCTCCACTGCTGCTGGAGAAGCTTCCTTTTTCATCTGGTAGCTAAATCCGGAGAATGAAATGTAGGAGGATTGCACCATCCCCGCCCCCAACATGAAGGATGCCCCACTGCCCATCGGGGAGGTGAGCACGGAGAGCTGGAGGGAGGCTGGGTTGGGGCAGGACCGAGGCGCAGATCCTCTGAGACCAGCTGCAGCCCTGCCTGGCTGCCTTCCCCTTCCCCTCCTTTCTTTCCTCCCTCTCTCTTTCCTTCCTTCCGTATCTCTTTCCTTCCCTGTTTCCCCCGTCCCCCTCCTTCCTTTCTTCATTCCACTGTGGAGGTGGAAAATATAGCTAGGAGAAGCTGGAGCTGGGACGTTCCAGGGACCAGAGAGTGAGTTCAAGGCACAGAGATGAAAAACAACGCGGTTTGGGAGAGCCGGTTCTTGGGTCGGCTAAGTGGGGATGAACTCAATGGCTAATAGGATTGGCCATGGCGAATCCCTCAGCAGGGCACGCACCGCACAAAGGGCCGAAGCGCGCGGGTAGCTCGAGGTCAAGATTACAGAGTCGCAGGAGCCAGAGAGGAAGGCTTAAAGAGCAGACGGAGCCGCCAGGACTGGGGTGATGCGCGCTGTCCAGCCAGGCCGGAGAATAAAGATGTAGCCCTGCCCCCAGCCTAGGGAGGAGGACCGGCCCCGTTCCTGTGCTCCCCCGCAACCCCGCCCCACCCCCACCCCGCTTCCACCCGGGAACCTTGGCGATGCTGGGCTGACCGCCTCGGAATCCGGGTGACTTGTCCAGGGAACCGAGGGTTCCAGCCATCAGTTGGAAAGGCTGGGAGGGGCCTGGAGAAAGAGGGCGACCTTACTTGTGCGCTCCCTCCTTGCCTCCCCCTTCAGTCTCCCACTTGGTAGCACCTTCCTGATCCCCTTATCTCTAAGGCGCTCAGGGAAATGCCCCCCTGCGGGAGCCTTCTGGGAAATGCTGCCCTGGCCGCCCGGGAACCATGAGCCCTGCAGCCCCGGTAAGGAAGAGTTCTCTGGGACAGGAGGAAGGACCCAGGGCAGGGTGGGCACTCTTGCTACACATGGGACGGGATAGAAGTCTTTTAGGCCCTGGCAGCCTCTGGTCTCTGAATGACATCCTGTGGCTGCTGGTAGGTGTGGGTTTTCGGGGCTGAGCTATTGAAGTAAATGATCACAGTCCGAGGTGACAGATACAGAAAGTCTTCCTTCTCCAGGTGGGCCCCCTCCAATCTATTCTATACTGTGCCCTAGAGGGGCCTTTCCGACCCCCTAATCACAAACCTCCCTTCTCATTTTGAAACTCCCACCCCCAGCTCCAGTCACTGCGTCATAACATCCAAGCTCTCTGCCTGTTGTGCAAGGCCTCTTTCTATTTCTTTGCAAATCCTGCAGCTCTATCGCCTGCCATTCCCCATGCCCTCCCCACCCCTGCGCTCTATGTTGTAGACACCAGAAATGCTGGGCACTCTTCAACATCCTGACAGTGCTCATAGGGACCCTTCGGGTCGCCCTGGAAACTGCCACTCATCCTCCAAGGTGCCTTTCAGCCTCCTCTGGGACGCTTTCCTGAACCCCTTGGGAAAAGTCAGGCTCATCTTTTCCGTTGTTAAATCACACCCTGCGCTCCAATTGTGTGTTTCCATGTAATCTCCCTCACTAGACTGGAAGCTGGGAATGGAAGGGGGAAGCATCAGAAAACAAAACAAAACAAAAAAAAAAACACACGCAGAACTAGGAGCCTGGCTTCTCCTTGCAACTTTACTTTTTTTTTTTTCTAGGAACTGAGTTCATTGATTCTTAAGAAAAAGTATTTCATGATAAATGAGTGAACAAATGTCTTAACAGAAAAGTAAAACTGCAGGCGAGGCTGCTTCTGTATGGCTCTAGAGGGGTAGACTACAAGTCCCAGCACGCCTCGGGTCAGCATCTCTCCACGCCACTCCCCCTCCCTGGGGGTGGGCAGGTCCGGAGGGCGGGGCCCGGGGGCAGCTGGGCTCCCAGGCACTGCCGGAGGAGAGAAATGCCCCAGGCTCTCCGGGGCGCACAAAGCGCAGGCGCAGCGGGTTGGGTGGCAGCAGCATCGAGTAGCGGCCGCTTTGGCAGCAACATCCGCAACAGGTGTAGACAAGGTGGGTGCATCAAGGGGAGGGACTGGAAAGGGAGTCTACACCTGGGCCTCTTGTCTGACTTGTGTTAAGAGGGGAGGGAGAGGGGAGGGAGCGGCAAGAGGAACAGACAAGACCCGGCCTTCCAGCCCAGGTGTGCCAGCCCTTGTTACGCAGCAACAGGTGTGAGCAGGTGGGGGAGGGGTGGAGGCACCCGCTGGCAAGTGAGTCGCCCTCAGGAACAGAGGGCACCTACCTGGATTCCAGTGCAAGCTCCACCACATACATGGATGAGTCATTTGCCGCCCCTCAGTCTGTCCATCTGTAAAATAGGAGTAGATTCCCTCCCTAACAGTGTTAGCGTGGGGACAGGGTGAGGGAGTAGTATGTGTGGTGACTTCCAAACTTGGCTGTACATTGCAATCATCTGAGGATCTTTGAAGAGTACCAGGGCTTGCCTCCTGCCTTCACACATTCTGATTTAATTGTTATGGAGTGTGGCCTGGCATCAGGAGTTCTCAAAGCACCTGCTGGCATAACAATTGAAGCCAGGACTGCTGGGTGTGAGGCTGGGCTCCATTGCTTACTGATCAAGTGGTCCCGTGCAACTGATTAGATCTCTCCGGCCCGTTTCCTCATCTCTGAAATAGGAATAATAAGGACTGCAGGGAGGCTTAAATGAGATAATGGATGAAAGCACCGAGGGGGGCACTCGGACAGAGTGCTCGGTCCATCACAACTGCTGTTGAGCTGCTCTGTTAAAGCACTTTGTAAACAGCTCTAGTGGGATCCAAATGGGAGGGAGCCTTTCCCCGGTCCATTGCTGTGATTCTAATATTCTGCACTTCCACATTACAGAATCCCACGGTTCTAATACTTTAAGAGTCTCATGCTCCACAATAGAAGCATATTCTAATGTTTCAAGAGCTCTTGCAGCCTCTGCCTGCCTCACAGACACACTCCTACAGAGCTAGAAACTGAGGCCAGGACAGAGGGGCAGGGAGGAGCGACGTGACCAAGGTTACGGAGCTGAGGCTGGAATCCAGGCTCCTGGTCCCCACCCCCACCCCACACCAACGGCTGGCTGCCCTGCTGACCCCACAGGGACAGTGCTCCCATTCTCTTCCTGAGCAGAGAATGGGGAGGAGGCCGAGGCCGCCTGGTCCTTGTTTGTTTACTAACCCTCCTTCAAACCTTTCCTGGGTGGCTCCCCTGGGGACGGCAGGGCTGGGGGCTTCTCTCCAGGGAGTTGCTGCTGAGGCCTGTGTCTCCTGTGGCTCCTCTGACAGGTCCCGCCTGACTCCGCCCTGGAAAGTCCTTTTGAAGAAATGGCCCTGCTGAGGGGCGGCTGGCTGTGGAGACAGAGTGAGTGATCCTGGGCCCCTGGTCCTGGGGCAGGGTGAGAGAAGTGGCTTACTGGGCTTGCCACGGGGAACCCTTCTCCCAAGAAGCCAGGACGTTTTCATCCTTTCCTCTGACCACGCTCTTTCCTCTGCCTGAAGGTCTTTCCCATTTGTGACTGCATGGTAAACTTCCACTTGTTCTTCACCACTCATCTCAGATGGGCCCCTCCCTGAGGAGCCTTCCTTGGCTTTTCCTCCAGCCCCCACCGCTGCCCCTGCGGTAGCATCAAGCTGGATTAGAGGCTCCCTTCTCAGTTCCCACCGTGCCTTACAGTGATCTCCTTATAATAGAACTGTCTTTATCTGTGGGTCTCCCAGTCTGACCCCAGACTGCCCCCAGTCTTTGAGCTCCTCAAGGACAGGGGCTGGGTTTGACCCTCTATGTGTCCACAGTCCCCCAACCCCGGGCTGGACATAGAACGATGCACAGAACGAAGTGAAAACTGCCTCTGTGCTTTGGAATCCACAAAGCCCGCAGAAGTTCTCTTATGTCTTTGCCCTTCTCTGTTAAGATTTCCAGTAGCAAAATGTCTGAAGCTAGGTCTCAGACTTCCAGACCCACCTCTGACCAGAATCATGACGTCAGCAAGAGCTATCCTGGAGACCCCTGGGACAGGCAGCCCCATGCCCCATCCCCTCGTCCATTCTCCGTTCATTCCATTCAGCAAACACTGAGCACAGGTCTCCCCAGGTGCCAGGACCTGTGTGGGGAGCTGCAACTCCCAGTGTGGTACAGGAGGCAGAGGCTACACAAATAACCATCACATGAGTCAGAGATGAGAGATAAGAGGCCAGCGCAGTGGCTCACGCCTGTAATCCCATCACTTTGGGAGGCTGAGCTGGAAGGATCGCTTGAGCCTAGGAATTTGATACCAGCCTGGACAACATGGTGAGACCCACTGTCTCTACCAAAAATTAAAAATCAGCCAGGTGCAGTGGTGCATGCCTGATGACCCAGCTATTTGGGAGGCTGAAGCTGGAGGATCACTTGCCGCCGTGAGCCATGCTTGCGCCACTGCACTCCAGCCTGGGTGACAGAGCAAGACCCTATCTCAAAGGAGAGAGAGAGAGAAGATGGAGGCTCAAGGTAGGGAGAGGTCTTTGCCCTTGAAAAGACCTGGGGCTTGGCCTTAGAAGCTCCCAAGCAATGGGCCCCATTACTCATTTCCCCATTCAACACATTTATTGAGCCTGTACTATGCATCAGGCCCAATGGGAGGTAGGAAGTGAGCAAGAGAGAAAGAGGTCCTGCCCTCATTTCAGGGAGTAGATACACAAGAAAAAGGTGGTTATAACGCTAGGGACTGAGGCTCAGGGGACTTGGGAGGCTGTCTGGGGCTCCTATCACCAGTAGGCTCTGGGATCAGCCTGCCTATGCATCTGGAATATTGTACAGGCTCCATTCTCCGCCGCTGGAAGCGAAACTGGTTTGCCCTGTGGATGGACGGAACCCTGGGATACTACCATGATGAGACAGCGCAGGACGAGGAGGACCGTGTGCTCATCCACTTCAATGTCCGTGACATAAAGATCGGCCAAGAGTGCCAGGGTGAGCAGAAGCCCCTTCCTCTGTGGCACCGTGACTGTGGGCAGAGCCCTCCCACTGTGTCTGAGAATACCTGTAGTTGAAAGCCTCTTTGCAGCTTTCAGAAGCATTTCCCAAACGTTGCTTCTGAGCCTCTGTCAACTCCAATTCAGTTTGGTGTGAGTTAAGAAATAGGTCCTTGGCTGTGTGTGGTGACTCACGCCTGTAATTTCAGCACTCTGGGAAGCTGAAGTGGGAGGATCACTTGAGGTCAAGGGTTCTAGACCAGCCTGGGCAACACAGCAAGACCCTGTCTCTAAAAAAAAAAAAAAAAAAAAAATGATGAGATGTGGTCACATATGCCTACTTGGGAGGTCAAGGCAGGAGAAGTGCTTGAGCCCAGGAGTTCAAGGCTGCAGTGAGCTATGATCCTAGTACTTTGAGAGGCTGAGGCATGTGGATCACTTGAGTTTGGGAATTCAAGACCAGCCTGGCAACATGGCAAAACCCCATCTTTACCAAAACAAAAACAAACAAAAGTTAGCCGGGTGTGGTAGCACGTGCCTGTGGTCCCAGCTACTCAAGAGGCTGAGGTGGGAGGATTGCTTAAGCCTGGGAGGCAGAGGTTGCAGTGAGTGTTCATGGCACTGTACTACAGCCTGCGGGACACAGCTAGACCCAGAAAGAGAGAGAAAGAGAGAAAGAAAGAAAGAGAAATCAGTCCTTTAGCGCCTTTCTTCTCTGTGCTGTGTCTCAGAGGTGAGTCAGGAACAGTTCCTGCCCTCCAGGCACTGGTTACTGGATGAAGATGAAATGAAATTAGGAGGCTCAGAGTAGCGAAGTGGTCCAGAGTCACAGCAAATCTCCACATTCCTCCACCAAGGCTCAGCCCACAGTTGTAACAGGGTAACTGGGAGGTGTGCTGAGGGAAGCGTCAGGAAAGGTTGGAAAGGTTGGAAGCATGGAGTAGAATCCCTGAGAGAGTATATGGAACGGAGGAGCTTGGCAATGGCCAGTAAACAGCCCAGAAAAGTCAGTTCCTATTCCTGTTCCTGGTTTACTGGGGCAACCTGGGGCTTGTGCCTGTGGAAACCCATATAGATGTGTCTGCTTCCAGATGTACAGCCCCCAGAGGGCCGGAGCCGAGATGGCCTGCTCACCGTGAACCTACGGGAAGGTTCCCGCCTGCACCTATGTGCAGAGACCAAGGATGATGCCCTGTGAGTCACTCCCAGGAGAGGATGGGGTGGAATCTCGGGGAAAGTGTCCAGGCACCCCCTTCTCATTGGGCCTGCTGACTGACAGTAGGGAGATGGCACTAAGCCAGTTGGCAAGGGTGTCTCATTGGAGGTGGGTGGAGTCTATTTGGAGGGCTCATGGTGATTGGCATGGCACACAGTGGACTCCTCATGCAGTCTCAGATGAACTCGGGATTGCTGAGGGGAGGTGTGCACACCTGCCTCAGGTGTCTGGTTCCTGGTCTTTAGCAGCCTCTGAGGTGAGCCCTCACCTGAGGGTGATGCAAAGCAGCAGGGCAGGCTAGTGGCACCCTTGCTCCCCTCTGAGAAGATGCCCTGCCCTGCTGGTGGACTCTGATCTGAGGGGTAGCCCCAGACCTGCCTACAAAGGCAGTCAGCTATGTCCCAGGCAGGGGTACCCCAATGTCAGATGCATATCCACACGGCCAGCCTGGGTGTGTCCTCCTCAGGCGCTGGTCCACTTGCTCACATACCATCCCTTCCTACCCTCTGGCTGAGGGGTGCATGGCCTTTGCGCTGGAGGAGAGTGAAAGAGACGGGTGTGTGGGAGTAGGGAAGCTGAGCTCCAGGCAGACAGCACAGAGCCGCCTTGTCCAACCCAGCAGGTGCCATGGCAACCAACAAAGGCCCAATTGTCCCGTGTCTGCTGGGCCTTCCTGAGGCTCTGGGGTCAGAGCTTTGGGGAACTGTTTTGTTTGTAGATTTGGGGTGTGGAGGGGGGCTGCGGCTAGAGCACCCACCCAGGAGTGTCGGAACCTGACAGCCTCTGAGAGACCACCCAAGCCCCACTGTCTACTGTGTAGATGAGGAAACTGGAACTTCCAGAGGGGACAAGAAGAATGAAATTAGGCTCACTTAGTGTTCCATCCACGTGACTGGGGCAGGGGAGGGGTCACCTTTGTCTTCCTGAGGGAGACAAGAGATCTCTCCTTTCATGAGAGACTGGGGCTAGAGGCTCGGTTGGAGAGGAAAATCTAAAATGTAGGGGCCCAATTCCCCTACCCCCAAACTCCCTCCTCATGCTCTGGTGGGATTTGCTTTGCAGAGCATGGAAGACAGCGCTGCTGGAGGCAAACTCCACCCCGGTGAGTCTCTCATTCTCTCCCTCTCTCCCCACCACCTCCATGTGCCATGGAATCATGAGTGACTCAGACTCGGTCTCCACCTGCCAGAAGTTCTTAGTCTCATGTGTTTGTGCAGGCTCTGATGCCTGAGCCCCAAGTGAGAAAGGATAGGGACAGCCAACTGGTGCTCAGAGGAGAGAGAGAAGCCTCCATGGAGACTTGCTGGAGGGAGTGGCATGTGAGCTGGGGAAAAGGAACTGTTTTTTATCGAGCAACTATTATGTGCCAGGCGTGGTGCAGGTATCATTCCAGCTGCTCCTCACAACAGTCCTGTGAGGTTGGGGTTATTGTTCTCTCCCTGCAAGACTGAAACTCATTCATCAGCACAACAAATATTTAGTGAGCTCCTACTATGGGCCAGGTGCCGTGCCAAGTGCCGGCGATCAGAGGCGAACCAAGGAGATGTGGGCTCTGCCCTCCTGTACTCAGCCCAATGAGGAGCCAGACATGAAACAATTAATTATTCCATTTCAATAGTAATAAGGGCTCTAACAGAGATTTGCAGTGTCTGGCCCTTTCATCCAGGTGGTAGTTCAGGCAAGGCTTAAACCAAGAAATGAAGGATAAACAGAAGTTGACTGGGTGAAAAGTATGGGGCTGAGATAAAGGGAATTCAGCATTCCCTGAATCCCCTTTGCTAAACAGCATTCCAGTCAGAGGGATCAGCATGTGCAAAGGCTCTGAGAGAGGTTAAGATTTTGGCAAGTTGAGGAACAGAAGGACAGCTGGAGTGGCTGGTGCTTAAGGAGTAAGTGGGTAAGTGGGGAAGGAGGGTTGGCAGGACCAGGCCTTGTGGGCTGTATGAAGGATGTTGGTTTCTGCTAAGAGCACCAGGGCGCCATGAAAAGTTTTTGAGCAGAGGGATGGCATGATCAGATCAGGTTCAATTTATATTTTTAAAAAGATACTTGTTAGCCGGGCACAGTGACTCATGCCTGTAATCCCAGAACTTTGAGAGGCAGAGGCAGGCTGATCACCTGAGGTTGGGAGTTCAAGACCAGCCAGACCAACATGTAGAGACCCTGTCTCTACTAAAAATACAAAAATTAGCCAGGCATGGTGGCGCATGCCTGTAATCCCAGCTACTTGGGAAGCTGAGGCAGGAGAACTGCTTGAACCCGGGAGGCGGAGGTTGTGGTGAGCCGAGATTGCACCACGGCACTCCAGCCTGGGCCACAAGAGCAAAATTCCATCTCAAAAAAAAAAAAAGATAAAAAGACACTTGTAATGTAAAAAGACACTTGTAATGTTTGGCATGTAAACAACAAAGACTAGTCTGTCAGTTTATGAAATTTTGTTATAGAAAAAAGAAAAAAAAAAAGATAGTCTGGCTGTTAGGTAGGGAAAGGATTGTAGAGGGTAACTGCAGACACCTAGAGGCCAGTTAGGAGGCTGGGACACTGTCTAGACAACAGACTGGAGATCTGGATTAAGGCCTTGCTGGCCAAGACAGGCTGACGAGTACAGGATATATTTAGGGGATGGAGTCAACAGAGCTTGTGACTGATGGAGGTGAGGGTTTCAAGAGCCGCCCAAGGCCCAGCTTGGCCTCCACCCCCATCTGCCTGACTCCAGAATCTGTGCTTGCTCTTTCTCTGTGTGGCACAATGGAGCCCCCACTCACCTTCAGAGAAAGTCCATTGCGAAGCAGCACGGGAGACCTGGATGCATTTAGAAACCCCGCCAGGCATCCACCTGCTGAGGGCCAGGCATCATGCTAAGTCCCTGGCATTAGTGACATTTCATCTTCCAACAACCCTGGCATGGCAGGTGGGTGTATGCTGGTATTTAGTCCCATTTTATAGATAAGGAAGCTGAGGTTCAGAGAGGGCAGGTGACTTGTCCAAAGCTTATAGTCTTAAGTCAGTGGAAAAGCCTATCATGGAACCTAGGTCAGTGAGATTTTGAGAGGAGCACATTATCTGCAGAAGTAACTGCATGAGCAGAGGCACAGAAGTGATGTGTGTCTGTGTGTGTGTGCACAAGTGTGTGTGCACATATGCATGTGTCTAAGGGCCCAGAGCCTGCCTGGCTGGAGAGCAATTCATGGGGTGAATAAAACAGGAGAGTGACCTCTGAGATCATCGGGGCCAGCTCACGATGGGCCTCAAAGTCCCGTTGGAGTTTTCCTGAGGCCTGTAGGGAGCAAAAAAGGGCATTCAGCAGTGAGGGCTGTGGTCAGATTTTGGGAGACAGACTCAGGCTTCCAAGTGGCGGGTGAATTGGAGGAAGCTGGGAGTAAGGAGGCTATAGCAGTCCGCCGGGTGGAGGGACCCCCAGTTGGGCTACCCTGACTCTGAGCTCCAAAGCTTCTTTATGTGGGGCGAATCAGTTCCACCAAAGAGAGGCCGAGGGAAGGAGGCGAGGGCGACCATCTGCACTCTGTGACTCTATGAAGCGGCCTCGTCTCTCTCTGCCTGTCCATCTCCTGTGGCTCTCCTGACCCTTCTCTCTATTCTACCTCCCATATTCCACATACACACATCCCTCTGGGCCTGGGCTTACTAGAGTGGGGGCGTGTTTGTGCCTGTGTCTGCCTGTCTCTGTGTGTTCACCTCTGTGTATATGGGCTTCTTTCTGTAGCCTGTGTGGGAATGATCTGCTCTTTGTCCTCTGACATGCTGCAATTCATACCTCACTCTGGGTGGAGGTTCCAGGAGCCCCTAACACCAGCTTTACTGGGAACACAGGGCCTGGGGCTACAGCCAGGGACGAAGCTGGGGGTGAAGCGGACCAGGTGGGCTAGAGGACAGATGGGAGTCACCCTGTCCTCCCTGGAGACTGGGAACCCCAGCAGCATGAAATAGAGGAGGGTGGGCTAATTCTGGAAAGAGACTACTTGTCCTTTTCTGTGTAACTTTGCCAGTCATCAGCCTTCTCTGAGCCTCCCCCATTACCATGAGAGCTGAGGAGAAAGAGGACACTCCCTGCCACAGCCCAGCTGGCAGAGGGCTCTGGTAGGGTCTAGAAAGAGCTCTGAGTCTCTTCAGGTGTAGAGGGCCTCTGACATCCCCTCCCTCCCCCTTCTTGGGTTTCTGTGGCTTGAGCAGGCCCCAGCTGGAGCCACCGTCCCTCCCAGGAGCCGCCGGGTTTGCTCCAAGGTCAGGTGTGTGACCCGCTCGTGGAGCCCCTGTAAGGTTGAGAGGTGGATCTGGGTAAGTGCTGGCTCGGCCCTCCCTGCCTCCATACTGGCCACCAGGATGAGCCTCCAAAACCCGGCCTAGTCACATCCCTTCCCTGTTACAAACATTCCATGGCTCCCTATCACCCATGGGACACCAACCAACTGCTCTGCTGTATCCTGTGCTCCCAGCCACACCAGACCTTTTCCCTCTGCCAGCCTTTGCACATGCTGTTCCCTCTGCCAACGAGACCTCAGTTTCCTCATTCACCTGACAAACTGATGCCCATCCTGTAAGGCCCACCTCAAAAGCTGCCACCTCCTCAGTGGGGACTTCCTAGACCACCAGCATCGTCACTCACTCCCACAGCCTAGTGGCACTAAGGCGTAGTACTTTCTTCATTCTGCCTGGTTTCAGAGCTGGTTTATTCCTGTCTGTGTAGTCTTCCATGAGGCCCAGAACTTCCTCCAAGGCAAAGACCACGCCTGATTGCGCTGCCTCTATGGAGCTTGGCACAAGGCGAGGTATATGGCACATGCTCAATTAGTGCTCAGTGATGGGGAGTCTATGCTGATCCTTCTTACACAGTGGGGCTTGAGGAATGTTCACTGAGTGAGCAAAGGAATGAAGTAAGGAGTGAAAACTTCTTTTATAGCAATACTACTACATAGTCTAATTTAGTCTAGTCTGTCTCCGCTCACCCTGAATGTTTCTTGAAGGCAGGATTTGGGCCTGAATCTTTTCTCTGTCCCTGTGCTCAGCACAGAGCACAGGGCCTGGCATGGGGTAGGTGGCAGGAGGGGCTAAAGTGAGAGTACCTGTGATCTTACAGTCAACTGGGAGCAATTCTTACACAATGTGGCTGTGTATCAGGATTGCTTAGGAACTTACAAGCAATAACAAGTGTTCATGTCCTACCTCTGGATGTCCTAATTTCAGAGATCTAGCATGGGGCCTAGACCTAGGAAACCTGTAGTTTGAACCAGTCTCCTGGCTGGGCACAGTGGCTGATGGCTGTAATCTCAGCACTTTGGAAGGCAGAGGTGGGTGGATCACCTGAGGTCAAGAGTTTGAGACCAGCCTGGCCAACATGGTGAAACTCTATCTGTACTAAAAGTACTAAAATTAGCAAGACATGGTGGCAGGCACCTATAATCCCAGCTACTCAGGAGGCTGAACTCTGGAGGCAGAGGTTGCAGTGAGCCAAGATCACTCCACTGCACTCCAGTCTAGGCAACAGAGTAAGACTCCATCTCAAAAAAAAAAAAAATCTCCTATCTCCAAAATAAATAAATTGCCTCCTGATGATTCTGATGTGCAGAATCACTAAGCCTAGAAGTGCTTGGGCCACCAAGTTGTATAGATGTGACATTGTTAGATCCTCAGTGTCTTGGAGAGGTTATCTAACTTGATCAGTGTCACTCAACTCATCAGTGGCAGGTCTGGGACTCCCAGCCCATCATTCTGAGGTATTCTTCATGCCTAAAAAAATAGGATTTAACAGACTGTAAACCTAATAACACAACAACTCAGCTAAGGAGAGTCATTTGTATGCGACCCCCGATTGGTCAACACTGGTCCTACCCACAAAATAGCTGGGCCTCTGGAGAGGGAGAGGCAGGCTCAAACCCTCAGGTTCTGCCCATGTGTCCCTGGGCTGTCCCCACTTGTTGCCAGGTGACTTACAGGAGTTTACTTCTGGGCCTCCCAGACCTGAAGAGTAAAAACAGGTGCCCTAGAGGGACACGGGATGCTCCACCCTCTCCAGGGCCTCCCAAGACCACTGGCTCACTGTGCAGCAGCAGGGCAAGGTGGAGGCTCTGAACCTCAACTTCCCCACCAATAAAACTGGATCTGAGAACTTAGATCCCTCCAGCCCCTTTCGGACTTGAAGCCTGGATCCCAGCACTGCCTACCAGAAATCCCTATTGGATCACTGATGGGGCGGGAGCACCACAGAGTTCACTGAGCTGTAACATCGCTTGTCTGAGCCTCTTGCATTGTCTTGGGACTGTTTGTTTTCCCTGACTTGAAACTGAACTCAGAGTTGGGCAACCTTAGTTCCAGTCTGGCCTTGTATTTGATTCATTGGAATAAATTCAATAAACAGTTATTAGGTACCTGCCATGTTCCAGTCAGATCTGATTAGACCCAGTCTCTGCCCTCACAGGCGTCTCCTGGTCTGATGGGAGAGACGTACATTCACAGGTACACAATGGGAAGACAGCATGATTGGTGCTGTGATGCAGGGACATCCAAGGGCTGTGGGTGTCCAGACGGAAGAACCTGAGGTTCAGGGAGTGATGCTTGAGCTGAGTCTGAAAGACAGGTTGGGTACTTGAATGAGAAAGGTGAAAAGCACATCCCTATCAAAGGAAAATGGCATGGATACTTGAAATCACAAGGTGTGCTTGGAGACCTTCCCCTTACCACCAAACTTCTTGAAAGAGATGTCATGACATGCAGATTGCATCCTTCACCTCTCAGCCTTTCTTCAACCCTTCATAGCTTGGTTTTTCCTACTCAGCAACTCCTCTGAAAAGTTTTTTCAAAGTCACTCACAGCTTCCAAGTTGCTAAAACCAGTGGCCTATTCTCTTGGCATTGGGCAAAAGAATGGACAGAAGAACATATTTAGAAGATAAAATCACAAGACCCGCTGGCTGGTGTGTCGAAAGCGAATGTGTGAAGACAAGGGCAACAACCTGCTTTCTTTCCTTCTTTCTTTCTTTCTTTTTCTTTTTTTTGAGACAGGATCTCCCTCTGTTGCCCAGGCTGGAGTAGGTGGTGCAAATCCTGCTCACTGTAGCCTCTACCTCCTGGGCTCAATTGAACCTCCTGCCTCAGTTTCCCAAATACCTGGGTCCATGGGCATATACCACCACACTCAGCTAATTATTATTTATTTTTATTTTTTTAAGACGGAGTTGTGCTCTTGTTGCCCGGGCTGGAGCGCAATGGCACAATCTCAGCTCACGATAACCTCTGCCTCTTGGGTTCAAGCAATTCTCCTGCCTCAGCCTCTTGAGTAGCTGGGATTACAGGCATGCACCACCACACCTGGCTAATTTTGTGTTTTTAGTAGAGATGGGGTTTTTCCACGTTGATCAGGCTGGTTTCTGACTCCTGACCTCAGGTGATCCGCCCACTTTGGCCTCCTAAAGTGCTAGGAGTACAGGCATGAGCCACTGTGCCTGGCCTCACTCAGCTAATTTTTAATTTTTTTGTAGATACAGGTTCTTGCCATGTTGCTCTGACTGGTCTTGAACTCCTGCATTCAAGCAATCCTTCTGACTTGCTCTCACGAAGTGCTGGAATTACAGACATGAGCCACTGTGCCTGGCCTTTCTTGATTTGAGTGCATGGTGATGGCATGTACTGAGAAAAGCATTTATGAGGCTGGGCACTTTGGGAGACTGAGGTGGGTAGATCACCTGAGGTCAGGCTGGTCAACACAGTGAAACCCTGTTTCTACTAAAAATACAAAAAAATTAGCCAGGTGTGGTGGCGGGAACCTGTACTCCCAGGTACTTGTGAGGCTTAGGCAGGAGAATCGCTTGAACCTGGGAGGTGGAGGTTGCAGTTAGCCAATACCGCGCCACTGCACTCCAGCCTGGGCAACAAGAATGAAACTCTGTCTCAAAAAAAAAAAAAAAAAAAAAAAAGGATTTATAAGAAGAGCAGCAGGTTTAGCATATGGAGAAATGTTGCAATCACCTTGAGATCAATGGAGTTTGAGACACCTGGACTTCTAAAGGGAGCTGGACTGTTCAGTTGTGAATCCTGGTTAGAGAGAGACATAGGATGGAAGGGGGCTAAGAGGAAAGATCCAGAAGAGAAGGGGATCATGAGCCCTCTCCAGGTCTGCTTCCTCATGGGTAAAATGAGGGGTTTGGAGCTTCCATTTAATTCAGCACATAGTTCTTGGTTCCTGATATGCACTAGGCCCTGCTGGTGACATGAACGAATCAGAGTCCTTACCTAGAAGTAGCTTCCATTTGGGCCACAAGAAAGGCCAGGAGAAAGGATAGCAACAAGAGGCACAAGCAAAATCCAGAGAATTCAGGGGAAAAAAATCATTCTTCCTGAGATTAGGAGCTTCCTGGAGTGGAGTAGGTGACCTCTGAGCTAGGTTTTGAAGGGTTAGTGGAAATCTAATGGGAGAGAGGGAGGGCGGGAAGTACATTCCAGAGAGAAGACTGACCATTCTCTGAGCATGTGGAGCTAATACTTGCTTTAAGGATTAGAGGCAGTAACACATGTGATCACTTCCTTCAGGACCTGGTACATAGTGGGTGCTCGATAATCATTACAACCTAGTGCAGCCTAACAATTTTTGGTCATTGATGGACCGCATATACAATGGTGGTTCCATAAGATTATAATGAAGCTGAAACTTTCCTATCACCTAGTGATGTTGTAGCTGTCATAATGTTGTAAGGCAATGCATTATGTTTTCTATGTTTATGTATGTTTAGTTAGATGCACAAATGCTTATCATTGTGTTTAATTGCCTACAGTATTCAGGACAGTAGCCTGCAGTACAGGTTTGTAGGCTAGGAGCAATAGGCTATACCACATAGCTTAGGTGTGTGCCATCTAGGTTTGTGTAAGCACACTCTATGATATTCACATGACAACTAAAATTGCCTAAGGATGCATTTCTTAGACTGTATCCCTGTTGTTTAAGAGATGCATAACTGTATTTTAGTCACTTCTCATCTCTATCCTTCCTTTCCCTTCCTTCCTCCCCAACCCCTGTTTATTTCCTGGGCCTGGGGCTTGGCCATGTTCCCCTCCTTGTGAGTAGTAGACCTGGGTCTCTTAAAGTGGGATCATTATAGAGCTGCTAGCAAATATTAGACTATGAAGAGAAGTTGGGAGCCATGGAGAATTTTTTGAGATAGGTGGAAGGCCAGGGTAGGAGAATGGGCATCTCTGGGAGCTGGATGCAGGGCGGAAGTTTTAGAGTACAAGGATTGTGGACCTTGTAGGGAAGGCAGGGCCTTTCTCCAAGAGCTTCCTGGTGGCTGGAGGCCCATTTCTAAACTTGGGAAGGCAGCTCCATGGATCTGAGAGAGGCCTGAGCCAGGCATGGGGATAGGGGACCAAACCCGGGCCAGGGAGTTCCTGGGCATCTGACTTGACTGGATTCTCCAGGTGCGCGTCTACAGCCCATACCAAGACTACTACGAGGTGGTGCCTCCCAACGCACACGAGGCCACGTATGTCCGCAGCTACTACGGACCGCCTTACGCAGGTAAGTCTCCAGTGTGCCCCAGGGCTTGCCTCGATCTAGCGCCGTCTCAGCCACAGTCCGACCAGGCTTCATCCTTTTAGTGTGCAGGATTTTCCCAGGCTATACCCTCCGCAAGCCCGTCCCCATGCCGAGACTGGGATAGCCGTGGGACCAGCATTCCTCCAGAGCTGACCTCACCCCTCGAGGCTGGCCCCTTTCAGCCCTGTGGTCTGAAATACCCATTCCTGAGCCGGTAGCGGCCCCTGGTGGCTACTGCAGGAATGGCCGCCTCTTCCCTCCTTGCTCGAGAGCCTGGTAGTCCGGAACGCCCAAGCGTTAGATGCCACGTGGTTGTGCTCAGCGATCTCAGGGTTTCCTTGCCGCTCCGCCCCAGCCCACCGTAGCGGACCCCTAGGTTCCGGGACGTCCGTAGCAGATCCAAGGCCTAGGAGCCGTGGGTGGAGCTCTTCCCCGAACAGGAAGGTCACATGAGCAAGGATCTGTTTTTTCGACTGGGGAGCAGGAGGATGGGCTCGGTGCCTTACAGTGGGTTGGGCTGCAGGAAGGGGACAAAGATCACTCTACTACCACCTGTTAAGTCTCCGACCCTCATGTGCTGTCTCCCTCTGCAGGCCCCGGTGTGACGCACGTGATAGTGCGGGAGGATCCCTGCTACAGCGCCGGCGCCCCTCTGGCAATGGGCATGCTTGCGGGAGCCGCCACTGGGGCAGCGCTTGGTTCGCTCATGTGGTCGCCCTGCTGGTTCTGAGCCCTGGAACTCGGAGCACTGGCCGCTGCGCTTAGGCTGCTAGATCCCTCTTGCTTAGACTGCTAGACCCCTCTTCCTCCTGGATCTCACTCTCCACCATCCAAGCCCTGTCCCACTTTGGCCCTATTCTCTCCATTAGTTCCTTCCAGGTTTGGACCATTCCCCCGATCCCCTATCTTCACTTCCCACATGGGAAGAAGCTATCATCCGAGGTACAAACATAGCTTGAAGTCTCCACATCTACTGCCAGACACTCCCAAAATCTGTTACAGACATTTATGGATAAATTTCCTCTAAACACACCAGGGCACAGCAAATACGACTTCATTTGGCTTGGAGTTCCCCAGGCGCTGTAGATGCGACATGAATCCAGCTCTCAGGGCTCTCTGCTCTCTCCTCAGGAAGCTTGAGGCCTGGTAGGGAGAACAGGAGTAAACAAGCACTTGACAAAGCTGCAGAGTTATCAGTCCTTTGACAAGAACAGGTGGGGCAGGGAGCAAGGCAGGTAGGCTGGAAAAACGGTCATTGGCAAGTATGCAGGGCCATGAACGTCATCACATGTCCAAGGAATTAAATGGGAGTTCATTTGGGCTGGGGTAGAGGCCGGGTTCAGACCACCGTGGGCCTTCAGGCTAAGGAGCTTCCTGGGTGAAAGGGGAGATGTGAGCCCTCTCTGGAGGGAAGTTTCATGATTGCATCTATCATGAATATATTGCCTGTTTTGTTAATACCAACACATATTCATACACAAAAACACCCCTGAGTTAAGTCCCATCCTTCCCACAACCAGCTTCCTGGGTCCCCTGGTACCCATGATAACAATTGAGCTGAACTTGGGGAACCCTAGTTGGGGAACAGGTGAGTTCTATTTGAGACTTCTAGCCCTTAAAAGCTGCCTCCATCTGGAAATGCCTCCCATACCAGGAGCTCGGCCCCTCTCTTCATAGCTGTGACTGTCACCATCTCAAGCTTTGTCTCATCCTTCATTCTGAGGGAGATGGCAGTGTTCTCCTTTGAGGCCTGATCCACCTTTATACCAGCCCAGGAAGCCCCTATGTGTGCCTGCCCTCAGGTGGTCCAGCAGTTTCCCCCTTTGGTCCCCTTCCAGTCTCTTTCTACCTTCTGTCCCAATCCCCAGTAGAAATGCTAACATCCCTGCCTGGTAGCCAAAGTAGCCCACTGAAGTTCCCCTGGAAATGGGGGCTCCCTTAGTTCTGCTGCAGAGAGTAATAAAGATTTGGTTGGCTCTAGCACTGGCTGTGGCTTGCTTTGTTCCCCCAGGAGGCCCTGTCTCCCTCTCCATGACCCAGCAGCTACTAGTGCCTTCTCTGGTCTGGTAAAAAAAGAGTGTGGATTTTGAGATCAGGTAGAACTGTGATAGCATGTTAGCTGAGTCATTTGAGGCAAGTCACTTAACTTTTCTGGATATTGTTTTCCCTACACTTAAGATAGCTGGTTGAAGTTGACCATTCCTTAAGGCTCAAGAGGAGAGTCTACCTCGGAGTCTCTGTTGTCTGAGCTGATGGATGATCCAAGCCAGGTTCTGCCTGCTTTCTGAAAATCCTGTGGTGTTGGGTCTTTTCCAGTAGGTTCCGATCCTTCTAGAGTTCAATCAATGAATTGTTCTCATAGAAGACCAGGTGCCCAGGGAAGGAAACACCACCCTCCTGCATCAGGCCTCTTGAGGCTGTAAGATAGAACCCCCCTGCTCAAACTGATTTAAGTCAAAGAGAAAACATTGAGCCACATAACTGAGAAGTCCAAGAGCTGTGTGATACAGGGCCTCAAACAGTGTCACTTAGACATTGCTTTGTTTCCATCTTTACACTCGCAGGGTTGGCTCATTTGGAAGCTGCAGTGATGTTCCGCAGCTCCAGGCTAATGCCCTCCTGAGTTCAAGTCCCGTCAAGAGAATTTCTCTTCCTCTAACAGTATGACTGAAAGTCCTGGGCCTGGTGGACATCAGTCTAAATTGGGTCCTGTAGCCATCCCCACATCAACCCCAGTGGCCTAGAAAAGGGTGGTCTAAACTAATAGGGCTTACAGTATGGGTGGAGTGGTATCCTAAAGGAAATTTAGGGCACTGTTCCCAGAAGTAGGATGAATAGATGAAAGCTGGTTGGTAAAAATATCAGGTATCCACCTCAGCCACAGTTCCAGAGACACCAACTTAGAGGGGAGACATATATATAAACAGCAATGATTGAATGAGGTTACAGAGGAACGTGGTGCAGTTGGGGCTCTGAAGAGGAGGCATGCAACTCTGCCAAGGGAACTAGGAAAAGCTTTGGGATAGTAAGTGGAAATTTAGTCTGAACCTTGAAAAATGAGTAGGAGTTTGCCAATCTGAGAAAGGTGGGCGAGCTTTCCACACAGAACAGATGGAAGAAATGGTATGAGAAAAGGCCTTAGAGGCTTGAGAGCACCGTGAAGTTCAGGAACCAGTCTCATGCTATAGCAGGTTGCATGGTGAGAGGTGGTGGATGAGGTCAAGATATAAAAAACCTCATGGGACAGGCTAGTGAACATAGGACATAGTCCAGTATGTGGCACCAGCTTAAGGACAAGCATGGATGCAAGAAGGAGCCTCTAGAGAAGACCAAGGTCTGTCAGCATCTGTGCAGTCAGAGGTCACATACCCTGGATGTCACAAGGCCTGTACTGTGTTCGGGGGACCCAGCAGTGCATCAGACCAAGTCAATGATTTGGAACCTCAGCTTTAATTTTTTCTTTTCTTTTGTTTCTCTCCCGTCCCCTCCCCTGCGGCAACCTTAATTTTTTCTTCTCCCCTCCCCTCCCTCCCTCAGTCCCTCCCCTTTGGTAGCATTCCCATTATGCCATCTCATTAGAGGGTATCCTGCATGCTCCTGCAGAGACATCTCTGAGTTTGGTTCTGGGAATGACCTTTCCTCTTACTCTTGGGTTCAGTCTCAGGGCTTTTAGAAATCAGTATGTAAGAAAAGCCCAAGCTATCCAGAGTCCTTTCCCAGAATGTGGGGTAAACAAGGGCCAGGGAGCTGGCTGGGCAGGGCATTTGAGATCAGACAGAGCTGGGGGCATTGACATTCATTGCCCAAAGCTTCCCCTGCTTTATCTCACAGGTTTTTGCAACAACCCCATGGGCCTAGTTTTACTATCCTTATTTTACCTACAAAGAAGCAGACGCAGAGAAGGGAAGTGGAGTGTCCAAGTCATGCATGCTGTGTCAGAATCTGGATTCAAATGTAGATCACTTGACCTTGTCCACCACACCACACTGCTTCTGCACTATATCCTGTGTGGCTCATTACTTGGCAGGAAAATAATTCCCAGAGAGGAGATCAGGCCCACTCTAAGCAGGTCAACTGTATACACAAACACCTCTTCTCTTTTCCTTTAGCAAATGCTTTCCTGATAGGTTTTGTGGGCAGACAGGGCTGGGAGCTGGGTACTGGGAGATGAGACTTGGGCTCTGCATTCAAAGAGTGAGTGGGTATGTGTGTGTGTCTGTCCCAGGCATGGGCACAGACTATGACAACATGGGCTGTGGGAACTGGTAGCCCTGAGGCTATAGGGGCACAGAGAAAGGAGCCCTTGACTCAAGTATGGATGGAAGTGTCTTAAGCTGGCTGAAAAGACAAATGCTCTTCCAACTATGGTCTTGAGGGAGTTACTAACTTAAAGAGAAAACAAGAACTAAAGCAGCACTCAGTGCTGAGAGTGCTCTGGGTGAGGCGGATCTGCAGTGTGATGGGTAGAAAAGGGGGTCAGCAGGGTCAAACCATCAGGGGCCTTGAATGCCAGGGAAGGAGCTTGAACTATATACTTACTCCCACGCCATGGAATATCTCCAAAAGATCTGAAGCAAAGGAAACACGGTCGAACCTGGAAGTCCAAACACACACACACACACACACACACACACACACACAGTTCTCATAGAAAACACAGTCTCAATCCAGAATAAATCATCTCTGCAAACTGTCTGGGCAGCCCAGGTACTGCCTGGACACTCATAGCCAGCTCACTAGGGGTGTTAACTCCACATCCGTTCCTTAGACTACCTGCCTCCATCAGCCCCTACTAGAGGAGATTCTGTAGACAATGAGGGTCTGTTGCATCCCGGCAGTGAGCACTTCTCCAAAAGCAGGTATATGACTCAGTCTCAGAACTAGAGCCCTACATGCAGAATACCTGGCTGGAAATGACCCTAGATGCCCTCTAAAATGGATTCCTCTTCCCTCTGTCCCACTCGACAAGGACGATTCTACTGTTTTCTGCACCCATAGGGACTGGGAGTTCTCTTATTCTTTCCCTTTCCTGCCCTTGTGTGACAGCTCAGCCTGTGGGACCTCCTTTCTCAGTTGGAGTTGCGATGTGCCTCCTGATAACGCCCAGGTTGGGTCCCAGCTTTACTTCTGACTTCAGATCACAGAACTTAGAGCTTCCCACAGAGGTCTGGAAACATCTTAAGTGGTCATCAGAAGACTTCATTGTCAGAATCATGGTCCAATCAGTCTAACACCCTTAAACCTGAAGCACAGAACCTTGAGGTTTGACCTTTTCTACGTTGGTCACCAGCCTTGGGGATGGAGAGAGGTAACAAACTGAGGCCAGGATATGCTTAGGAAGGAACGTGCTAAATATAGAAAGAGGTCCAACTACAAAGCAGATGTTAGCCTCTGTCCTCTAAGATAGTTACCTTCTGGTCAGGCGTGGCATGGTGGCTCATGCCTGTAATTCCAGCACTTTTGGAGGCTGAGGCGGGTGGATCACTTGAGGTCAGGAGTTTAAGACCAGCCTGGCCAAACTGGCGAAACCCTGTCTCTACTAAAAATACAAAAATTAGCTAGGTGTGGTGGCGGGCGCCTGTAATCCCAGCTACTTGGGAGGCTGAGGCAGGAGACTCGCTTGAACTGGGGAGGTGGAGGTTGCAGTGAGGCAAGATGGCACCCCTGCACTCCAGCCTGTGCGACAGAGCAAGACTCCTTCTCAAAAAAAAAAAAAAGTCACCTTCTTCTAGTATATTAGGGGGGAGGAAGGAGGCCTTCTCCACTTGCCAGCTGCTCTCCCCTACACCTTAAGTCTATCTGGACCCACTGGTCACCATTTGAACATCTTAGTGAGATTATCTTAAATGGATGCCTGATCTCGCCACCTGGACACCAAGTATGGGATCAATGGGGATGGTTTTCCTTTACTGCTCTAATTTTCATTCTCCACATCACCACCAGCCCCATCAAAGCATGTGCATCAGACTTCATAGAAAGAGTAACAAAGGAAAAGGAAGGAAATGAAAATATAAAACTAAATTATTCCTTATCCCCCTGTAAGGGGACAGGTTTTTAGTTCACTTGCACAAGTTCCAACTTCCTCATCTCAATCCCCTGTCTTCTGTTCTGGCTTTCTCCAAAAACCTCCCCACATTTCTGCCGATGGTGCTTTCCAGTCGCCCCACTGAACAAAGCAATGAATGCAAATGGATATTCCTGATGCAGTATGCTTCAAAATCTCCCCACTAGTAGGACTGCAACATGAATTTTTAATTCTTCCAGCTGTAGACAATTTTTAAATTATTCACACACACATTAAGACAGACATTAATCCTCACAGACAAACCAGTCTAATCTGGAGATGGCCTAAGGACTACATCTGGCCCACAAATTGTTTTGTCGGATTAGCGCATGGTATTTTAAAAGTTTTGAATTAAAATGGCCAAAAATGCAAAAGACAGATGACACTAAGTACTGATATGCAATAACTGGAGTCTCCTAAACTGCTGGAATGAACATAAAGTTAAATTGGTACAATTGCTTTGGAAACTGATTGGCAAGACCAGGCATATGCATACATTACAACCAATCAATTCTATTCCTAGGGTGCACCCAAGAGAAATGTGTACTTACCTTCTCCAAAAAGTAGGAAGAAAAGTGTTCATGGGCCGGGCGTGGTGGCTCACACCTGTAATTCCAGCACCTTGGGAGGCCAAGGCAGGCAGATCACCTGAGGTCAGGAGTTCAAGACCAGCCTGGCCAACATGGTGAAACCTGTCTCTAATAAAAATGCAAAAATTAGCCAGGCATGGTGGCAGGTGCCTGTAATCCCAGCTACTCAAGGAGAATCACTTGAGTATGGGAGGCGAAGGTTGCAGTGACCCAAGACTGTTCCACTGCACTCCAGCCAGGGCAAGAGTGAGACTCTGTATAAAACAAACCAACAACAACAACAAAAAAAAACAAATCCCAATTCCTTAAGTATGGGCTGCACATAGATACTTCCTTCAAAGAACAGAGATGAAAAGGCAGTAGGTAAGAAGAGTAACATATTTTTTTTGGAGACAGCATCTCACTCTGCCACCCAGGCTGGAGTGCAGTGGCACGATCCAGGCACACTGCAACCTCTGTCTCCTTGGTTCAAGTGATTCTGCTCCTCGGCCTCCCACGCAGCTGGGATTACAGGCGCCTGCCACCATGCCTAATTTTTTTGTAAAAAGATTTTTACAAAAATCTAAGGTGAAAGAAGTATTTGCCATAGACCAAATAATGGCAGAGCTGAGATTCCAAAGTTCATATTTTTTATACTACCTAACTGGTAACTCCAGCTACTCAGGAGGCTGAGGCAGGAGAATTGCTTGAACTCAGGAGGCAGAGGTTGCAGTGAGCTGAAATCGCACCGCTGCACTCCAGCCTGGATGACAGACTGAGGCATCATCTAAAAAAAAAGGTTTTAATTGGCTCACAGTTCTGTGGGCTGTACAAGAAGTATAGTGCTGGCATTTTGTTTCTGGTGAGGCCTCAAAAAGCTTACAATAAGGCAAAGAGGGAGCTTTTATCACATGGCAAGAAGAACAAGAAAGCTATTTCTGTTTCCTAATGAGTTCCTCAATTTAATGTTCCAGCTCTCTAACTCAGTCAATGGAATCCATTCTACCATTTATCCTATCTATGTGTTCCGTATCTTTCCTTTAAAAAACAGGGTCTCGCTTTGTTGCCCAAGCTGGAGGACAGTGGTGTGATTAGAGCTCACTGCAGCCTTGAACTCCTGTGTTCAAGCAATCCTCTCACCTCAGTCTTCTGAGAAGCTGGGACTGCAGGTGTGTGCTACCATGCCAACCTAATTTTTGAATTTTTTGTAGAGATGGGGTCTCACCATGTTGCCCAAGCTGGTCTTGAACTCCTAGGCTCAAGCCGTCCTTCTACCTCAGCCTCCCAAAGTGCTAGGATTACAGGTTTGAAACACTGCACCTGGCTATGTTCATCATTTCAACAATTTAAAAAATTTCACAATTTATGATTCTAAATTCGTGTTTCATATTTTATCTCCTTAATATTTATCAGGTCATCTTTCAATTACTGGTTGTCTTTCCCAAAGTATTTCTGCTTCAGATATTCACTTTCACTTTTGAGGCAGTTTTTAGGTATCAACTACATTGCTGTGTGAGTTCCAATTCCCCTTGGGGTATAGGCTACTAGTATGGAAGGCACAGGGGACAAGACTGTCAGGTTGAGAGGAGGGGACAAACTCTGGGGCAAGTTCTAGTTAACTATAAGACCATATGTAATCACTCCCATTCAGTATCAGTAACATCCCCCCAAGCCACAACTTATTTCAGGGCCTTGCCTTTATTTCCATCAGCTTATTGGGGCTTTTTTATTACTCTTGCGGACACCTGCACTAGTATTCTGGCCCCTGGCCTTCATTTCTACAGTAAGGGGTTCAGCTATGGTTGTCCTTTTCTCTATAAAGAGCCAGATAGTAAACGGTTTTTTCGGCTTTTAGGGCCAAAGGTCTGTTGCAGCTATTAAACTCTGTCGTTATAGTAAGAAAGTATAGCTGAGTTCCAATAAAATTTAATTTTTAAAACTGGTACCAGGCTGGATTTGGTGGGACGGACACAGTTTGCTGGCTTCTGTCCCAAGGCAAAGGTATAATTAGGAGTAAGGAGGCAAAAGCAGAACTTAAGATACTTTTCTTAGTATGTCCTATTACTGCCTCCACCAGGGCTACATCTTTCAAGTTGCAGCCCCTCTCCCCTAACTCCTAACAATACCCTCATCAAAAAAAGAGTCTTCTGACTCCCCGGGAGTTCCTCACATTTTTTGTTATTTTTCTGGATTCCATCCATATCCGGTATAGGTCTAGAGAGGGAGAAGCATATGCTAATTAACCATCTGGGTAGGAATGGGAAACCAAGTCAATAATTGTTTTCTTTTGTGTTTTATTTATATATTTTTGGCAGCAAAATTGTGTTCATTAAAAAAAAAATCTGGACTATGAACACACTTAACTGCTTTGAAGAACTCCAAGTCAAATAAAAAGACCAATGTTAAAAGCAGCACAACTGGTTATTTTCTTAAAAAACATAAAAAGAATCAAATGCAACAGTGTAGGAAGACAATCACCCCCGTGTCAGAAGTCACAACTTCTTCCAAATAAAGAATATGACCCATCTGCCATATTGAATCAATATTTATTTCAGGACATGCCATGTCAAAATAAAACAAAGAGTCAATCCTTGCTTTTAACAATTGTATTATAAAAGCACTTTACAACTCCATCCCATCTTTAAGTTACTGGTATGTGGTCTAATGATTATCTGTAAGCATTTCTCATTCAGATCCATAATCCAAGTGCTCTTTGAATGTTACAAGGTGACAATAAGTGGGAAGTGGAGGAGGAAGAGGAAAGAAAGGGGACTAAGGTTCTCCCAGTTTAAGGTTTTGTTGCAATGAGGGGATAAGGAAGTATGAAGGTATTTTTGTTGTCTTTTTATCTTTATACTGTGTTAAGTAATGCTTACAACATAAATTCAGCAGGCTTTTCCTGAGCTGTAACTCAGAAGTTTTCTTCCTGCAAACAATGTATTTACAAATGTGTTTATTAGCTTACACAGCAATCTCACAATAACTAGTAAAGATTAAAAGGGCACACTCCTAGTATATTTGTTTGCAGTGTTTTAAGGGAAATACATATTGCCATGGTGAAGCTCTAAATAGATTCAACAAAACATCTAAAAATTGAAAGTTGTTAAAAAAAAAAAAAGCAAAGAAATAAATATCACCAAAGAACAAAGATTAATTGTAGCTTAAATATGAAACTAAATCACTAGTTAATTAAACTATACAGATCTAATACAAACCAAAACCAGCCTGAAAGACCCAACATTAAAAAAATGCTAAAAAATAAGGCATAAATCTGCATAAGGTTGAGTTTTATTTCCATTCTCTCCTTTTCCTCTACTATGCATGCTTTACCTGATCTGCCTCTAGGCGCTTACAAGAAAACGGTTTCTGTCTTCATTTTGACCTCAAATGTCCTGAGCAAAGTTTTTGCTATTCTCCTGAGGGTTCTTTTGTTGGTAAGCTTTAGATACCGTTACTTCTACTAATTTGGTAGTTTTGATAATAGTGCCAAATTTAAATTCTTCCACTGGTTCTTCTGAAAGGAACTGAACTTTTATAGTGCCTTGCCTACATAGTATTTAAAAAAAAAAAAGAAAGAAAAAAGAAAACCCAAGCAAAATCTATTGCTTAAAGAGGTTTGTTATTATTTTTCAAACAAACAGAATAACTCTTAACATTTTAAAACCTTGGGAGAGACAGTTAATTAGAACTTCATTATTTTACCATAAAGAATACTAAAAACCTGTTCTGAAGCACTTGGTTACTTTTCTCTCCCAGAGTCTAATAAAGCACATGTGAAAGGGCCATTTGTTTTAGTCAGAAATATATTTTATGTTCTTCTACTTACAAGTACTCAGTATGTTCTTTAGGACTCATTTTGAAGATGCACCAGGACCCTTTTCTCATTCAAGCACTGCCTACCATGATAGCTGAATTCTGATCCCAAAGAAGATCTAAGTAATTCCTATCAGTGCTCAAGAATAATTTTGGACATCTTGGCCCATGGCCTACAGCAAGTGGTATCTGTAAAATTAAAGGATAATTCCATTGGGCTTGGTCTGACTGCTGCTTTGCCATCTTGTTTGTTTTGAGGAAGTGGGGGAGGCTAGGTAAGATATAGGGAAAGGGGGTAAGAGAGACGTAAGAAAAGCAAGGAGAGATCTGTGAATATACTGCTCATTAACCAAGCCATACTCATACTGTTGAGATTTCCATCATTTCGAAGTACATTATCATAACATTAAAAAAGGAAAAAATGTTAAGAAAATGTATCTAATTCTTAAAGTTATCACTGGAATATGTTGTAATATTTTGGCTTTTTGTAAAATATAAATAATGAAGACACTGACTTTTTTTGTGCTTGTGAAGCTAAAAGATCATCTCCACGAGACAGGCAGCAATGATGAATTGCAATACGTTATTACTGAAGGGAAAAGGTTCAAGCCAATATTCACACTGCAGTCAATGAAAGAGTAAGGGGGCCAAAGCAGTGAGCTTCTGAAGAAGGGTTGAAGATGACATGGGAGATTAGCAGGAACAGCCTCCTTCGCTGACTGGTGGCTCCTGAGGCTTTTCCAGTTTTATGTCAATCACTGAAACAAAAGTTAAGGAGCCATAAATGGGAAAGTACAATTTCAATTCTTCCAAACACTAGGATTTCTGGGATGGCCCTTGTATTCCTATTTGACTTCAGAGCCTACACAATCACTATTTTCTACATAGCCACCTCACCATATAAGGTGTTCAAATGGAATAAACTTGCTTGTATCTATTAGATGCAACAAGGGTCAGAATGAGGTACAAGCTTTATTTATGGGTATCTATCCTAAGGAACTTAATCTAAAGGAGCAAGAAGTGACATGAAGATGATGTTCCTCATAGAATTATCTATAATATAAATCTAAAAATAGCCTACAAGACAGTTCCAACAGCAGGGGAAACATTTAATAAATAATGGGACTTTCAGGCTGGGCGCAGTGGCTCACACCTGTAATCCCAGAACTTTGGGAGGCTGAGGCAGTTGAATCATGTGAGGTCAGGAGTTCGAGACCAGCCTGGGCAACATGGCAAAAATCCTATCTCTACTAAAAATACAAAAATTAGCTGGGCATGGTGGCTTATGCCTGTAGTCCCAGCTACTTGGGAGGCTGAGGCAGGAGAATCACTTGAACCTGGGAGGCAGAGGTTGCAGAGAGCCAAGATTGCGCTGCTGCACTCCAGCCTGGACAACAGTGAGACACTGTCTCAAAAAAAAAGCGGGGGAGGGCATGCGGAACAAACTTCAACTCAACAGTTAACAGACTATGTTTTGTCTGGTTTTTTTGAAACATGATACATATTACAAAGCATATGATACATGGAACAGATTATGTTTTTTATGTAAACATAAAACATTTACAAGTGGGAAGAGCTGAATACAAAATGCTATGAACTATATGGCTTAGTAAAAATGCCTGCATATGGAAAAACACTAGAAGGTAAATATGAAACACAGAACACATCAAATTAAAAATCCTTAGTATTAACTAATGTTAGATGTTCTGATCCTTGGAAATGAACTATTATGTCCTGTTTCTGAAAACAGAGGCTACAATAAAGCTCCACTCTATTACTTGCCTGTGTCAAGTAGAAAGCTCAAGTGTTAGAAAAAGAAAGAAATGAAAATATGATAATCTATGAGGAAAAAGCCCAGAGTCAATGGGACTCAAAATGAAGAGGCAAGGAGACAGGCATTCTGAGAGTTTCCTGCTCATTAAAAAGAAAGCAAACACACACAAGCCCTCTCACTGATTAACAATGAGCAGCAGGCTACAAAGTGTGCACTTGGATAACCAGACCCCATTTGCTATAGAAAACCTCTGAATTTTATGCCCCTAAGCCATCAGTTCCTGGTTTGTAAAAGGCAATGGCACAATATTCTTTAGCCAAGCAAGCAGGACTTTAAAGACTAATGTTAACAACGAAAAATTTCCAATTAAACAAAAAGGATACTGTCTTCTCTGCTTCTGTCCTGTGTGCTTTCCATTCCAGGCAAAGCTGCTGCTACACGTCGAAAGAGCTGTGGGAAAGAGAGAAAAGTGATAATTGAGAGGCAATATTTAGCAAAGGGTATTGGGGTTTATGATCACTGCACAGTGAGCTGTCTAATGCTGGGCGCAGTGGCTCACACCTGTAATCCCACCACTTTGGGATCTGCCCAAGGTGGGCGGGTCACTTGAGGTCAGGAGTTTGAGACCAGCCTGGGTAACATGGTGAAACCCTGTCTCTATAAAAAACACAAAAATTAGCCAGGCATCGTGGTGCACACCTGTAGTCTTAGCTAATGGAGAGGCTGAGCCTGGAGGACTGCTTCAGCCCAGGAGGTGGAGGCTGCAGTGAGCCAAGATCATGCCACTGCACTCCAGCCCGGGCAACAGGGAGTCTCAAAAATAAACAAACAAACAAATAAATAAATGTCTATTCATCCTATAAATATTATATAAAAAGTAGTATGACAAACTACTAAGAAATATAAAGACATGATTCCTGCTTTTTAACTGATAAGACATGAACAAATAGCTCTTAACAAATAAGCAGCAAAAATGTCATTTGAGTAATAAAGGATTACAGAAATGCAGAAAAATAACAGATCATTCATTTAACAAAACTGTGTATAGTAGCATTCCTATCTTTCATGTAAAGAGTTAGGGTCTGAGCCGGGCAAGTAGCTCATGCTTGTAATCCCAGAACTTTGGGAGGCCACAGTGGGTGGATCATGTGGTTGAGTTCAAGACCAGCCTGGCCAACATGGTGAAACCTCATCTCTACTAAAAATACAAAAAATTATTTGGGAGGATGGTGGCACACACCTGTAATCCCATACTCAGGAGGCTGAGGCAGGGGAATCACTTGAACCTGGGAGGCGGAGGTTACAGAGCTGAGACTGTGCCACTGCATTCCAGCCTGGGCAACAGAGCACCAGGTTTGGAGGGTGGGTGATGAAGGGAAGAGTTAGGTTCTGAAGTCAGTATATAATACATTGTGAAAGTCAGTCCAGTCAAAATTACCCTTTATCATTCCTTAGAAAAACACAATGCTAGAGATTAATATACCACCCCTCAAGTCCAACATAGCTGGCTTTTCTTCCATCATTGGAATGAGTGCCGGTGGGAATAGCTGGCTTGTGTTTGAGGTATGAAGCTATGAAAAATATCTTCAACAGGAGAAAGGCACTCAAGCCTGGTGAGATGTTTACATTTGAGAGGCATATGAGAACAGATGATGGAACAACAGTTTATACTTCTTATATTGTCCCAATCTTAGGCATACAGCCACTGGGTACAATAGCTAGTGAAACTGCCTGATTATTTCAATTATTTATCTTTTAACTAAGCACGTGATATAAAATTGGGTCAAAAAATGTGTTCTCCCAAAAATATCAGCTGAAAACTTGAAAATAACCATCTATTATTATCACAAATGTAAGTAAGTATATTTATTATCACAAATGTAAGTATAGTGATGGCAGAAACAATCTAGTAGCTGACAATGTGACACTATATCAAACTTTACAGCGTTTTGGGGATACATTTTAAATTTATTTTTGTATACAGAAACTCACTCTATAATATAATGGCAATATAGGCACATTTTTTTTTTTTTTTTTTTTTTGGAAATACAGTCTCACTCATTATCCAAGCTGGAGTACAGTGGCACAATCACGGCTCACTGAGGCTTCAACCTCCTGGGCTCAAGCGACCCTCCCACACCCTGGTCTCCCAAGTTGCTGCCACCACACCTGGCTAATTGTTGTATTTTTTTGGAGAAAAGAGGTTTTGTCATGTTACCCAGGGTAGTCTCCAATTCCTGAGCTCAAGTGATCTGCCCGCCTTGGCCTCCCAAAGTGCTGGGATTACAGGCGTGCGCCACCACACCGGGTGGCACTTTTTTTTTGAGATGGAGTCTCTGTCACCTAGGCTGGAGTGCAGTGGCGCAATCTCAGCTCACCACAACCTCTGCCTCCTGTGTTCAAGTGATTCTCCTGCCTCATCCTCCTGAGTAGCTGGGACCACAGGTGTGCATCACCACACTGGGCTAATTTTTGTATTTTTAGTAGAGACGGGATTTCATCATGTTGGCCGGGCTAATCTCAAACTCCTAACCTCAGGTGATACTCCTGCCTCAGACTCCCAAAGTGCTGGGATTACAGGCGTGAGCCAGTGCACCTGGCCTGAAATGCCAATTTTGAAAGAAGTTCTACTATGCGTAAAATACTATGAAACACAATCGGATACTACAGAGAAAGTATTTGTGATAGGAAGAATCAATTGATGCAGAAAACCTCATTGTATTAATAGTCTCATTTAAAGAAATTGTCACAGACACTCCAGCCTTCAGCAAGTACTACCCCTTATCAGTCAGCAGACATCAACATCAAGGCAAGATCCTTCAACAACAACAATATTGACTCGCAGAATGCTCAGATGATCACTAGCATTTTTAGCAATATTCTTTAATTAAGATATGTACATTGTTATGATTTTTTTTTTTTGGACAGAGTTTTGCTCTGTTGCCCAGGCTGGAGTGCAGTGGTATGATCTCGGCTCACTGCAACCTCCACCTCCCGAATTCAAGCGATTCCCCTACCTTAGCCTCCTGAGTAGCTGGGATTACAGGCGTCGGCCACCACACCTGGCTACATTTTGTATTTTTAGTAGAGACAGGGTTTCACCAAGTTGTCCAGGTTGGTCTCAAATTCCTGCCCTCAAGTGATCCACCTACCTCAGCCACCATGTCCAGCCAGATCTGTATGTTGTTTTTACAAACATAACGCTATTAATAGACTACAGTAAAGTATAAACAAACTTACACTGGAAACCAGAAAATCCATCTGACTGGTTTTATTGACATATTCACTTTATTGGAGTGATCTAGATCCAAACTACAGTATCTCTGAGGTATACCTGTATGCAGTGGCCTCAGCAATTTTAACACCTGGCCATCTAGTCAGAATGTATACTCAGCACATTTCTCTTTCAGTAGAGATGAAGGCAAAGAAAAAGAGGCAGGAAAGATTTCACAGGGAAGAGTTTCCTGAACACATACTGAGAGATAGAAAAGTACAAGATATACTTAAGAATGGTTATGTAATCCAGACTGGTTTGAGCATAGAATATGTAAAAGGATCAGGATAGGATGTATATATCAGAGGCCAGAATAAGAAAGATCTTCCTTTACATCCTGTGGGCAAAGGAACCCACTAAAAATAGCAGTTTGCTCTTGAACTTCCATCAATAATTCCATTGTCTTAATATGGCTAAAGAAACATACAAATCACATAGTGAAATTGAAAGTCATTAAGGTGGAATGGCAAAAAACTAAAAGGTCAAGTGTGGATAGCAGTACAGCGTAGTAGTTAACAACCTGGGTCTGGGCTCTAGGTAGGCCACTTATGCGACAGATCATGTAATCTTCATTGTTCTCTTCCTTGATCTATAAGATGGGCTTAAAATAACAGTACATTTGCCTGACTAGATTACTAGATTATTGTGAAAGTTAAGGAAAATAATTATGCAAAGTGTTTAAGACTGACCTGCTATATAGAAAGTCTTAAAAAAAAAAAAAGCAGCCTGGTGAGATGTTTACTTTTGATGAGCTGGGCGAGGTGACTCATGCCTATAATCCCAGCATTTTGGGAGGCCAAGGCAGGTGGATCGCCTGAGGTTAGCAGTTTGAGATCAGTTTGGCCAACATGGTGAAACCCAGTCTCTACTAAAAATACAAAAAAAAAAAAAAATTAGCTGGGTGTGGTGGCAGATGCCTGTAATCCTAGGTACTCGGGAGGGTGAGGCAGGAGAATCTCTTGAACTCGGGAGGTGGAGGCTGCAGTAAGCCGAGACTGCGCCACTGCACTCCAGCCTGGGAAACAAGTAAACTTCATCTTAAAAAAAAAAAGCAGCTCTATTTCTACCAGAGACAATAACTCTATCAGAGATAAATGAACTCTCATGGGCCTGCAGGATTACAGAACAGATAATTTTGCCAAATGTTATACAACTCTGCAGTGAATTCTAGGACTACAGCAAAACACCCACAGGCTTAATTCTGCTTTAAGAAGAAACTATAAAAAACTGGTAGGAAAGGTGTGGAGGTTGGGGAAGACCTTTTAAAAATATTAGAGTGGAACTGAAACTTTCTTAGGAATATCTAGAAATTGTACCCATAATATACTTACTTCTGACATGAAATATTTATTAAACTGCTTGCCTATTCAAGATGCATAATCTTTTTGGCCCTGAAGAATACCAGGTTTAGGCAGCTCACGCCTATAATCCCAGAACTTTGGGAGGCCAAGGTGGATGGATCATTTGAGGTCAGGAGTTCAAGACCAGCTTGGCCAACATGGTGAAACCTCATCTCTACTGAAAGTACAAAAATTAGCCAGGCATGGGGGCAGGCACCTATAATCCCAGCTACTTGGGAGGCTGAGGTAGGAGAATCACTTGAACTCGGGAGGTGGAGGTTGCAGTGATCTGAGATTGTGCCACTGCAGGTCAGCCTGGGCAACAAAGACTCCATCTCAAAACAAAACAAAAACAAAAACAAAACAGGTTTATTTTCAGCTAGCTTGAAAATTGAAAATCTTTTCAAGAGGGAGGCACAGGAAAGGTTTGACTACTTTCTGAGTAGAGCTTATGAAAATGGAATAAAATTAGGTTTACAAGTTTGAGACTTTAAAAAAATTAAAATAGATTCTCTTTAGTGAAAAGTACCTAACTAACAAAGTATTCCAGGGCAAGTACTGTTATATTCACACATATCTACCTATTTTCATTATATATATATATATACTGCTTCATAATATCTATTTTAAAATTCCTTAACATATGGTCCAGCAATTCTACTTTGGGGTATATATCCAAAAGAATTGAAAGCAGAAGTTAAACAGGTATTTGCACGCCAACATTCATGGCAGCATTACTGACAATAGCCAAAAGGTGGAAACAACCCAAGTGCTATATAATATGTAAATATATATATTATACATAGTATATCCAGAAAATGCAGTATTAATCAGCCTTAAAAAGGAAAGAAATTCTGACACCTACTACAATATGGATCAACCGTGAGGACATTATGCAACTGAAACAAGCCACACACAAAGAACAAATATTGTATGAGTTCACTTATATGAAGTGAACTTTATACAAATCTAAGGCTACCTAAGCTGCTTAGTATACATGGAGTACTTTTTACATGGAAAGCACTGTGGAAAGGGGTATGTGAAGAAACAGCTAACAATCTTGGGTAAGAAGAATGTTTTGTAAAATACTACTATACACATAAATGACAGACATAAAAAATCCATTTTTTAATGACAGAAATATTGGGCTGGGTGTGGTGGCTCATGCCTAGAATCCCAGCACTTTGGAAGGCCAAGATGAGAGGATCACTTGGGCCCAGAAGTTCAAGATCAGCCTGGAAATAAGGACATCCTGTTTCTACACAGAAAATTATTTTAAAAATATACCAGGTCAGGTGCGGTGGCTTATGCCTGTAATCCCAGCACTTTGGGAGGTGGATCACTTGAGGCCTGGAGTTTGATAACAGCCTGGCCAACACGGCAAAACTCTGTCTTTACCAAAAAATATAAAAAGTTAGTGGGGCGTAGTGCCACACATGTGCAGTCCCAGCTACTGGGTAGGCTGAGGCACAAGAATCGCTTGAACCTGGGAGGTTGAAGTTGCAGTGAGCTGAGATTGTGCCATTGCACTTAAGCCTGGGCTACACATGACTGTATCTCAAAAAATAAATAAATAAAAAATACCAAATTGTTTTAATTTATAGTTTTAGGCAATATACTTCACAAACTTGGTGCTTTCTCCAAAATATTCCAATTAGATTAAAAGGATCAGTGTCACCAACCTACACTCAACTCGGGACATCCCAAAATAGGCAAAAAAAAAACTTTACAAAGGTTTTCAGATTCAAACTTACTTCTTGGTTGAAAAAAAAAAAGAAGAAAAAATCTATTTCTTAAATGCCAATGATATGCTACAAAGACTTCTGCTATGTTAGGAATCACAGATGACTAAGTATGAGGCTAGTACAGTTTGTAATACTTAAAAAAAAAGTCCTCATATTTACTGAGTACTCACTTTCTAGAAACATTCTAGGCCTCCTTGGTGTAACAGTTTCTTTTCCTAAGAAACTTATTAATTCCACCCTGACCTCCAGGTGTATGGTATTTTATTTGTAATTTCTAGGGGGCAACAGGCATATTTAAGTTGTAGTGACAGCCAGAACAGGACTTAGTTCAGGGATGATGACAAGCTGAATATTGGTTCTCTGTAGAAACTTTCAAGTTGAATATTTTAGGCCATAATTTTAAGAGCTAAAATTTTTTTAGGAATAGATTTTAATGTAAAGGGATACACTGGAGAAGGAGATTTCAAAATCACTATGACTACCAGTTCTCTAGGTATTTTATAAGCAGAAATATCACTCTTCAAAGAGCAAACTAATTAGTTTTACCAACTTACAGAAAAAATTCCATTATGAAAGTAAATGTAAGAGTAAGGAGTGTTTTATACATATTGAATTCTCATATGAATGTTATTTGTGGATTTTTGACTTTTATTTATTTTTATTTTTCTTGAGACAGATTTTCATTCTTGTTGCCCAGGCTGGAGTGCAATGGCATGATCTTAGCTCACTGCAACCTCCACCTCCTGGGTTGAAGCAATTCTCCTGCCTCAACCTCCTGAGTAGCTGGGATTACAGGTGCCCGCCACCACGCCCAGCAAATTTTTGTATTTTTAGTAGAGACAGGTTTTCACCCTGTTGGCCAGGCTGGTCAACTCCTGACCTCGGTGATCCTCCCAAGCCTCAGCCTCCCCATAGTGCTGGGATTACAGGTGTGAGCCACCGCACCCAGCTGCTTTTGACTTTTTGGTAGATCTCCATCTTAATTTTGGTAGTAAGATATTTCTTAAAGATTATAATTTTATTACCTATATTTTTCAGTTACTCTTCACAGATCATTTTTTACGCAACAGCCAGTTATTTCTTTCTTCTGAGACAAGGTCTTGCTCTGTCGCCCATGCATGATCATGGCTCACTGCAGCCTCATCCTCCCAGGCTCAACTGATCCTACCTCAAACTCCTGAGTAGCTGGGATTACAGTCTCACACCACCATGCTCGGCAATTTTTTCCTCTTTTTTTGCAGAGATACGGCCTCCCTATGTTTCCCAGGCTAGTCTTGAACTCCTGGGTTCAAGAAATCTACCCACCTTGGCCTCCCAAAGTGCTGGGATTACAAAGCATGAGCCATCATGCCTGTCCTGATTACTTTTAAATCGTGAGATCCTGTCAAATCTTTGATGAAAATGGCTTCCTCTCTCACCGGGAATAAAATGCCAAATCCTCACTACTGACTACATGGTTTTAGAACTCTGTTCTCCAGAACTATCTTTGGGAGCTCTTATCATATGCCCCTTCCTTCACTTTAACCTTACTGATTTCCTTACTATTACTTAAACATGCCAAGTTTCTTTGAATTTGTCACTGCATTTGAAGCTTGGAATGCTCTTCCCTGGATGTATAAATGGCTCACTTTCTCAATTCCTTCAGTTCTTTGCTCAAATGTACTTTATCAGACAGGTTTTCCTTACCTTTTATCAGACATCAATATATCATCATTCCCTTCACCAGTCCTCTTTATCCTTCTTACCTTACTTTATTTTTCTGTTTTTCTTTTTTTGAAACAGAGTCTCAAAAGAAAAAAAAAAAAGAAACAGTCTCACTCTGTCTCCCAGACTGGGGTGCAGTGGCATCATCTCAGCTCACTGCAACCTCTGCCCACTGCAACCTCCGCTACCCGGGTTAAAGTGATTGTTGTGCTTCAGCCTCTAGAATAGCTAGGATTACAGGTGTGTACCACCACACTTGGCTAATTTTTGTATTTCTAGTAGAGATGGGGTTTCAACATGTTAGTCAGGATGGTCTCGAACTCTTGGCCTCAAGCGATCTGTCCACCTCAGCCTCCCAAAGTGCTGGGATTACAGGCATAAGTCACCATGCCTGGCTCCTACTTTATTTTTCTCTATAGATTTATAATCAACTTAAGGATTACATTTCACTTATTGCCTAACCCTCCATACCAGAATGTAAGCACCATAATGGAATGGTTAGGTGTTTTGTTCACTATTGTATCCCCAGTGCCTATAACATAACTAGGCATGCAGGAGGTGATCAACAAATATCTGAGTTAATTACTGACTGCACAGAACCTGACCAATATAATTTCTCTGTCAGTTCATATTCATCATATAGATTTCTGACCATTGAGTGGCATTAAAGTCCTACTGTTTTAAGGATATGAAGCACAAAAGGATAAATTAGGGGTGAGGTTAAATTTGAGAGAGGCATAATAATATAAGGCTTAAGAGTTCAGATTTTGGAACTAAATAGACCTGGGCTTATATTGTGGTTTAAGTTATAATCTTAAGCAAGTTACTTGGCCTCTAAAACTTTGGCTTCATATCAATAAGATGAATATGCTTATCTACTTCATAAGGATATTTTGAGAATTAAGTTAAATACTTGGTACATTAAGTGGCTCTAGCAGATGGTATTTAGGCAATTCTAGGAAAGTTATATAATTTCTATGCCTCAGATTTTCTCTCTAAAATCAGAGCAACAACAGCAGCTCACTCATAGGATTGTTACATGGATTCCTTCTTGTATTCAACAAGTATCTAAGCACCTAGATATTATATATAAAGTGCTTGCTAGGAAGGCAATAATGAAAGATTTTAAAGTTAATATTCATGGCATAGTATTTACACTATGTGTGCTAGGTGGTCTTGCATCATACATATGTTAATTTCTCTTCTTCCTAGAAGCAACTCCAGTTACCCATCCAAATAAAATACACTGAGTTTAGTTTAGATACTGCTGTTGTTGTTGTTGCTGCTGTTGTTCTGAGATGGAGTCTCACTCTATCGCCTAGGCTGAAGAGGAATGGTGTAATCTCAGCTTACTGCAACCTCCGCCTCTCGGGTTCAAGTGCTCCTGCCTCAGCCTCCCGAGTAGCTGGGACTTCAGGCACGTACCACCATGCCAGGCTAATTTTTGCATTTTTAGTAGAGACGAGAAGTTTCACAGGTTGGTCATGCTGGTCTTGAATTCCTGACCTCAGGTGATCCACCTGCCTCGGCCTCTCAAAGTGCTGGGATTACAGGCATGAACTATCGCGCCTGGCCAATAATGCTGTTTTTTAAACAAAGCATTTCTTGACCATTCTAACTATATGTGATCTCATTCAATTATTCAATAAACGTCTTTGTGCCAGCATTAATTCTGCTTCGCTCCTTTTCATTTATTTTTTTTGAAACAGGGTCTTGCTCTGTCACCCAGGCTAGAGTGTAGTAGCATGCTCATAGCTCACTGCAACCTCCAACTCCTGGGCTCAAGTGACGGTCCCATCCCAGGCTTCTGAATAGCTGGGACTACAGACACCCAACCACAGCTTGCTAATTTAAAAATTTTTATTTATTTTTCATTATTTTATACAGGTAAGCTTTCCTTCTGTTGCCCAGGCTGGTCTCAAACACTTGGCCTTCAAGCAATCCTCCCACCTCAGCCTCCCAAAGTGCTGTAAGCCACCATGCCTGGTCTTGCTTCTCAGTAATTACTGTGTGTCTTACTGTCTGTAGCATTTGCTAGGCATTTATCACATATGACCCATTCTTTACTGCACAGTCTTCACAAGAATGACTCTTCTTCCCAACAATATTATAAGTTTCTTGAAGTCAGAAACCACATTTTATGTGACTTTTTATTTTCCAAAGTACCTATGGCAGTCTAGCATACCACACTTGATACCTTTGGATTAAGGTACATGATAAAAGTCCAAGATTAATACCTGCTATAAGCCAACTGTGGTAGACATGGGAGATATAGTGATGTGGAAAAGATATGATCACCACCAATGCATAAGGTACATACACTATTTCAGCCAATATAAAATAATTTTCCCATATATATGTCATTGTAACTCCACAGGTAGTATGTACACAAGCTTTCATTGACCTGTTAGAGCTGATGCTCATCACTACTTTCTCACAAAGTCTTCTCCTCTCTTTCAAACAAATCTTCTTCTTATAAGTACTAATGATTTTAGACGTTTAAGATCAAGGAGTTTTTTGGCCAGGCACGGTGGCTCACACCTGTAATCCCAGCACTTTGGGAGGCTGAGGTGGGCAGATCACCTGAGGTCAGGAGTTCGAGACCAGCCTGCCCATCATGGCGAAATCTCGTCTCTACTAAAAATACAAAAATTAGCTGGGCATGGTGGCACATGCCTGTAATCCCAACTACTTGGGAGGCTGAGGCAGGAGAATCACTTGAACCCGGGAGGTGGAGGTTGCAGTGCGCCAAGATTGTGCCACTGCACTCAAGCCTGGGCGACAAGAGCAAAACTCCATCTCAAAAAACAAAAAAGGTCAAGAGGTTTTTCTTGTCTTTTTCCATTTTTCAGTACTACAAAATATATAGTAAGAAAGGTGACACCATACACTTAATACTTCACTAAAAGAATGTACTAATTCCCAGATGAAAAGTCAGGTGAAAGCTAAAGTAATCACCTTATCATTATCATTTCTTCAGCAATTTAAACACAATACCAGTTTCAAAAACAAAGCAATACTTCTGTATTTAAAAAAAAAAAAAAAAAAAGAATTTGGGCCAGGCACCATAACTAATGCCTGTTATCCCAACACTTTGGGAGGCCAAGGTTGGTGGCTCACTTGAGGCCTGAGATTTGAGACCAGCCCGGGCAACATAGCAAGACTCATCTCTAGGAAAAATAAAAAATTAGCTGGGTATGATACTGGGTGCCTGTAGTCCTAGCTACTTAAAAGGCTGAGGGAGGAGGATTGCTTGAGCTCTGGAGTTCAAGGCTGCAGTGAGCTGTGTTCCCATCACTATATTCCAGCCTGGGTGACAGAGCAAGATCTTGTCTCAAAAATGTAAAGACAGATGGGGGTCGGGAGAGGGAGAGAGGGGAGGGAGAGAGGGGAGGGAGGGAGGGAAGGAGGTAGGTAGGGAGAGAGAAAGAGAGAGACAGAGAGAAAGACAGAGAGAGAATGGGAAATATAAGGCATAAAACTATTTTTCATAGGGTGTCTTTTTATGAAATACTGAATGGAATGAAAAACATTTTACTTAAATATCCTATATAATACAAATGATCATGGTAGATATTACTATATTACATTTATGCTAGTTCTAGTACTGATTGACAACATTCTGTAAGCAGAAGTAGGACTTTGGGGTCAAATGTTTAAATCAAAATAAAGAGCAATAGGGTTAAGGACAGGACATTTTAAAATAAGAAGGCAAAGTAGTATTATTAGGTAGAATAAATTGTTTTAAGTCAAGGTTCTTGGGTGCTATGGCCTAGTCACTTGAATCATGATCAGATAATAAACTATGCAAAAGCTCTCTCACAACTATTTAAAAAGAAATCAATGGAAAAAGCCCATTTTTAAGCTTTTATTATATGATGTGCATTGTAATCTAGTAAATGAGGGAATGGTGAATAGGAATCCAATTAGCAGATTAGCAGAAAAGCTAGGAAACATCTCTGGATACGGAAAAGTAGAACTACATGGTACCTTTAGTACTGATAAATATATACCTTATATACAGAAAGACTTCTGTGTATCTTCCGGTGAAAAGGCATGATTTTGTCAAATAAAATGAGTACAATGCAAAAATCAAAAATAGTCTGCTTACAAACATACATAGCTGGACAAACACACAATAGTAACAACAGGCATATAAGACTGATTCCCAATGTTTCCCAAGACAGTGACTAGACTGTAAAATTTACCTAGTTCTGAATACCAGCACCACTTCTGAAATGTGACTGACCTACACAGCAAGAATTCAGAAGGGGTCAGAGATTATTTCATCAGAGTTTTATTTCTTTTATCAGACATTTTAGTTTTTACCCTTATAAGTTCAGTACAGACTCTAGTTTTGATAACAGCAGAGCAGCTTGTATAAGATTAACACACTTGTAGAAACAGCAATGATTAACTCTGGATACAGGGACATTTCTTATCTCGTTCTTTTTGGTTTCAGTGGGGGTTTTTTTGTTTTGTTTTTTTGAGATAGGGTCTTGCTCTATTGCCCAGGCTGGAGTGCAGTGGTGTGATACTAGGTTCACTGCTGCCTCAATCTCCCAGGCCAAGCAATCCAACCACCTCAGCCTCCCGAGTAGCTGGGACTACCAGGCTGGGGAAATTTCTGTTTTGTAGACTCAGGGTTTTGTCATGTTGCCCAAGCAGGTCCCAACTCCTGGGCTCAAGCAATCAGCCTGCCTTGGCCTCCCAGAAGTGCTGGAAATACAAGCATGTGCAACTGCACCCAGCCCAAGAGGGATAGTTCTTTACAAAAAAAGGTCAACAGGCTGGGTGCCATGGCTCATGCCTCTAATCCTAGCACTTTGGGAGGCTGAGGCAAGCAGATCTCCTGAGGTCAGGAGTTTGAGACCAGCCTGACCAACAGGGAGAAACCCCGTCTTGACTAAAAATACAAAAAATTAGCCCGGTGTGGTGGCGCATGCCTGTAATCCCAAATACTCAAAGCAAACAAATATATCGTTATTGTTGATTTCAATACCCTCTTCTCAGTAAAAGACTGAACTGGACAAAAAACTTAAAGGCTATAAAAGTAGGGTTTTTTTTGGGTTTTTTTGGTTATTGAGACAGAGTCTTATTCTGTCACCCAGGCTGGACTGCAATGGCACAATCATGGCTCACTGCAGCCTCAAATTCCTGAGCTCAAGCAATCCTCTGCCTCAGTCTCATGAGTAGCTGAAACTACAGGTACATGCCACCATGCTCGGCTAATTTTCAAAAACTTTTCTTCTTTTGTAGAGATGGGGTTTCGCTATGTTGACCAGGATGGTCCTGAACTCCTGGCCTCAAGTGATCCTCTCACATCCACCTTCTCAAGCGCTGGGATAATGGGCATGAGCCACTGTGCCCAGCCAGGCTATATAGATTTGACAATGCTATCAAGCATCTTAACTAGTATACCTGACAACTGTGAAAAAACATTCTTTTTCCGGTACATATAAGAACATTCAATAAGATAGACCACGCCAGGCATGGTGGCTCACACCTGTAATCCCAGCACTTTGGAAGGCCGAGAAGGGCAGATCACAAGGTCAGGAGATCAAGACCATCATGGCTAACACAGTAAAACCCTGTCTCTACTAAAAATACAAAAAATTAGGGGGTTGGGGGGAAAATAAGCCGAGCATGATGGCATGTGCCTGTAGTCCCAGCTACTTGGGAGGCTGAGGCAGGAAAATCACTTGAACTCGCGAGGCAGAGGTTGCAGTGAGCTGGCAGCCATTGTACTACAGCCTGGGCAACAGAGCAAGACTCGTCTCAAAAAATATATAAAAATAAAAATAAGATAGATCACATAACAGGCCATAAAACTTCTCTCAATAAATTACGAATAACTGAAATATTACAGAGTATATTCTGTGACCATAACAGGATTAAATTAGAAGCCAATAACAATTAAGATATCCAGAAATATCCCTAAACATTGGGAAATTAAACAACATATTTCTATATCTTCACTGCTGTGGTCATCATAGCTGTAAATACATTTATCAAAACTTATCTAACAGTCAACTTAAGATGTACACATTTCACTGTACATAAATGTTTATCTCAATAAAATATTATATATATATGTTTTGTTTTGTTTTGTTTTGTTTTGGAGACACAGCCTTGCTCTGTCGCCCAGGCTGGAGTGCAGTGGTACGATTCTGGCTCACTGCAATCTCCACCTCCTGGGTTCAGGCAATTCTCTTGCCTCAGACTCCCAAGTAGCTGGGATTACAGATGTGTGCCACCACACCCAGCTATTTTTTGTATTTTTTAGAACTCTGATCTCAAGTGATCTGCCCACCTCAGCCTCCCAAAGTGCTGGGATTACAGGCATAAGCCATCACTCCTGGTCTAATAAAAAACATTGAAAAAAAAAATTCAACGTGGGTTAAGCTGAATGCAAAGAAACACAAGATGAACATGTATCTATGTTTAAGGTGTAGTCAAAACAGCAAATGAAGGGCACTTCTCCAAGTAATCTGGTTTCTTTAGGGCTTGTTCAGTCTAGCTTAGAAAATTCTTAAGACAGAACCAAGGACATGAAATAAGTCTTATTTTTATGGCAAAACATTGCAGCTCTAAGAATCTGCTAAAAAATATATATTATTCATTCAATGAACATTTATTGAGTTTGTTGTTTAGTGGGGAGGCATAATAAACTGACCAGATACAATGACCAGATAAAATGACCAGAAATCTCTGACCAGATACAATGGCTCATGCCTGTAATCTCAATACTCTGACAGGCTGAGGTGGGTAGACCACTTAAGGCCAGGAGTTTGAGACCAGCCTGGCCAACGTGGCAAAACCCTGGCTCTACTAAAAATACAAACATTAGCTGGACATGGTGGCGTGCACCTATAATCCCAGCTAGTCAGGAGGCTGAGCCATGAGAATCACTTGAACCTGGGAGGTGGAGGTTAATAGTGAGCCGAGATCCTGCCACTCATTCCAGCCTAGGCAATAGGGTGAGACTGTCTTTAAAACAAACAAACAAACAAACAAAAAAACAAAGGTGGTGGTGGCTCACGCCTGTAATCCCAACACTCTGGGAGGCTGAGGTGGGCGGACCACAGGTAGAGATTGAGACCATCCTGGCAACATGGTGAAACCCCATCTCTACTAAAAATACAAAAATTAGCCAGGCGTGGTGGTGCATGCCTGTGGTCCCAGCTACTCGGGAGGCTGAGGAGGAAGAATCTCTTGAACCCAGGAGGCAGGGGTTGCAGTGAGCCGAGATTGCGCCACTGCACTCCAGTCAGGCAACAGAGCAAGACTCCGTCTCAAAAATAAAATAAAATAAAATAAAATAAAATAAAATAAGAAGGAATACTATAGCAATAACCAGAAAAGGCTCTTAATCTAAATTTGATTATGTCTGAACTGAATTACAAATGTTAGATAAGGAAGAAACTATTTTAGGAAAAAGGACAATAATATACAATGGAAAAATGAGAAAATGGTCTATGTGGAGTATTTCAAGCAGGTATATAGTGGCCAAAGATTAGGACACTGAGATATGAGGGGGGGCCATATCAAAGATGTTGAAAAGCATGGCCTGGCCTACCAAGGAGTTTAACGTTCATAATAAAATTCACAGAGCAAACTGATCAGCTTGGCATTTTAAAATAAGCACTCTGGTAACAAGATGGAAAATAAACTAAAATGGGGCAAGACCAGTGGCATCTATCAGTTAAGAAGCTATGGTAACAGGCAAGGCTATTAGATAGCAAGGTCCTCAGTATCAGTAGGAAGAGTAATTAAGATTCAGCCTCTAAATGATTGTTTCCAAGGTATGAATGCAGATGAGTCAAAGAGCTTCTGGATTTCACTAGGTTTTCTCCCCTACTTCATGAAGACTCATTTTGACACTTGGCTACATAACAACTATTTAATTCCTTGTGTACAAATTTGGCTATTACAAAAGAATGAACAGTTTTCGAGTGTAGGAAGCTTTTCTTCTGTATCTAGCAGGGGTTAGGAAAACATTACTTACTTGTTCAAACAACAAACTGAACAGATTTGACACTATTGCTGATCCATCTCTATGGCTTTATACCAGTCTTCTTTTTTTAAAAAAAAAAAAAAAGTATACCATGCATGAGAAATTCCCTGAGATTTCTTCTTTTTTTTTTTTTTTTTGAGACGAAGTCAAGCTCTTGTCACCAGGCTGGAGTGCAGTGGCCAGATCTTGGCTCACCACAACCTCCACCTCCTGGGTTCAAGCGATTTTCCTGCCTCAGCCTCACGAGTAGCTGGAACAACAGGCGTGTGTCACCATGCCCAGCTAATTTTTGCCTTTTTAATAGAGACAGGGTTTCATCATGTTGGCCGATCCTTTGACCTCGTGATCCACCCACCTGAGCCTCCCAAAGTGCTGGGATTATAGGCGTGAGCCACTGCACCTGGCCAATAAATTCCCTGAGACTCTTGTTTAAAATGTAGATATATTAGGATACTATACCAAACTTACTGGAATCAACATCCATAAGTACCCTAGGAACCTGTATTTTATTCATTTTTTTTTTTAGACAAGGTACCACTCTGTTGCCCAGGCTGGAGAGCAATGGTGTGACTGACTAACTGCAACGTCTGCCTCCCAGGTTCAAGCAATTCTCCTACCTCAGCCTCTCAAGTAGCTGTGACTAGAGGTGCACACCACCACACCTGGCTAATTTTTGTATTTTTTTGGTAGAGATGAGGATTCACCATGTTGGCCAGGCTGGTCTTGAACTCCTGACCTCAAGTGATCTGCCTGCCTCAGTCTCCCCAAGTTCTGGGATTATAAGTGTGAGTCACCATGCCTGGACAGTACCTGTATCTTTTTTTTTTTTTTAAAGTTGGGGTCTCACCGTGATGGCCAGGCTAGTCTTGAACTCCTGACCTCAGGTTGATCCACCCACCTCAGCCTCCCAAGTACCTGTATCTTAAATAAACTTCCAGGTAACAATTACGTACATTAAAGTTTAGACCCATTAAACCATTCTCCAATCTTCGTTTTAGGGAAAACTTACCATTCTAAAACCTTTGTCCTTTCTGGTTTTTTTGAGACAGGGTCCTGCTCTGTCACCCAGGCTAGAGTGCAGTGGCATGATCAGGACTCACTGCTGCCTCAACCTCCTGGGCTCAAGTGGGTCCTCTTGCCTCACCTCTCAAGTAGCTAGGACTACAGGTGTGTACCAACACACCTGGCTAATTTTCTGATGTTTTATAGAGATGAGGTCTCACTATTTTGCCCAGGCTGATCTTGAACTCCTGGGCTCAAGTGATTCTCCCTCTTGGCCTCTCAAAGAATGAGCCATCATGCTCAGGCCTAAAACCTCTGTCCTTTTTTGTTGTTGTTTGAATATTAGGTATTCTCTCTGCCAAGGACAGCAGAGGCAGGGAAAATGACATTCCTAGCCTCAGTGGTTAACTATATGTCTTTAAAAATATGTCGTATAAAAACTTTTGTCATATTTTTTTCTATTAAAATTTCCAATGGCAGGGTAAACATTAGATTTCTAATATACACACTGAACTCCTACTACATTTAGTGCATTGTCTAGAATAAAGAGTTGGACTATAGTTATTTGCAGATTTGTTTAGATTTAACTTAGAAAAATTTGAATTCTTGTATATAGCTTATAGATGAAATGATATCAAAGGCCATGATTTTTTTTAAATTTTGGGATGATTTGTAGTGAAACTAAAAGAGAAAAGTTAAACATTTCTTTCACTTCTAGCCATTTAAATATTTAAGTTTTTTATTAAAAATTTTGTTTTGGCGGAGCCCAGTGGGTCATGCTTGTAATCCCAGCACTTTGTGAGGATGAGGCGGGCGGATCACCTGAGGTCAGGAGTTTGAGACCAACATGACCAACATGGAGAAACCCAGTCTCTATTTAAAATACAAAATTAGCCAGGTGTGGTGGCACATGCCTGTAATCCCAGCTACTCAGGAAGCTGAGGCAGAAGAATAGCTTGAACCTGGGAGGCGGAGGTTGCGGTGAGCAGAGATCATGCCATTGCACTCCCGCCTGGGTAACAAGAGCTAAACTCCACCTCAAATTTAAAAAATTGTTTTTAAGTATTATGCCATAAGAAGTAATTAAGTATTTAAAACACTCTATTTGACTAGTTCTGAAGCTCCTTTAAAAAAACTTTTAGGCTGGGCACAGTGGCTCATGCCTGTAATCTGAGCACTTTGGGAAGCCGAGGCGGTTGGATCACAAGGTCAGGAGTTCAAGACTAGCTTGGCCAACATGGTGAAACCCCATCTCTGCTAAAAAAAAAAAAAAAAAAAAATACAAAACTTAGCTGGGCATGGTGGTAATCAGTAACTCTGTAATCAGAGCTACTCGGAGGCTGAGGCAGAAGAATTGCTTGAAACCGGGAGGGGAGGTTGCAGTGAGCAGAGATCATGCCACTGCATTCCAGACTGGGCAACAGAGCAAGAGTCTGCCTCAAAAAACAAAAACAAAAACAAAAACAAACAACAACAAAAAAAACCAACCCCCCCCTCAAAAAAAAATTTTATAGAAAAGTTATTTGGAAAAAATAAAAAGAAAAGAATTTTTAAAAGAAAAAACAATAAAAATTCAACCCATAAAAAAGTAATGTATTTGTTAGCTCATACTTCAAATCAGCAAGTCATTTTCCCAAATGACAGAAATATATTCTGTAAGATCACTGCAATCACTGCCAGTTGAAAGGGGAAGATGTTAACCAATTATTTAAATGTGCTTTTTTTTTTTTTGAGATGGAGTTTTGCTCTTGTTGCCCAGGCTCGAGTGCAATGGCTCGATCTCGGTCCACCTCCCAGGTTCAAGTGATTCTCCTGCCTCAGCCTCCAAGTAGCTGGGATTACAGGCACCTGTCACCAAGCCCAGCTAATTTTTTGTATTTTTAGTAGAGACGAGGTTTCACCATGTTAGTCGGGCTGGTCTTGAACTCCTGACCTCAGGTGATCTGTCTGCCTTGGCCTCCCAAAGGGCTGGGATTACAGGCATAAGCCACCGCACCTGGCCTAAATGTGCTTATTAACCTAAGATTTTAATTCTTTTGGTTTCATTTCCTCATTTGGGGGTTCTAGTACTTTTTCTTCCTTGACTGAACTATATGAGCATACAAAACATGGTCTCTAAATAGTGAAATAAAATACTGTAGCACTCTGTTACAAAATGAAAGACAAGTAATGGTTTTTGTGAGTTAACAAGGAAGCTACATAAAATTAAGTCAACTCAGTTTAAAAAGTTATAAAATAGAAATTTTGGTTACATTTATATTTAAAAGACAATAAAATCAAGTCCCAATAGCATCAGGAACTTTACCAAAATGAGATGTTCTGATAGATAACCTAAATAAGGAAAAATAATAAAGTAGCAAATGGTAGAGTTTTTTTTTGTTTTTTTTTTGAGACAGTCTTTAGGCTGGGCACAGTGGCTTACGCCTGTAATCCGAGCACTTTGGGAGGCCAAGGCGGTTGGATCACAGGCTGAGTTCAGTGGCATAATCTGTCACCAGGCTGAGTTCATGTCTCACTGCAGCCTCAAACTCCGGGACTCATGTGATCTTTCCATTTCAGCCTCATGAGTAGCTGGGATCACAGGTTTGTGCCACCACACTCAACTAATTTTTGGATTTATTTATAGAGATGGGCATCTTGCTAGATTGCTGAGGCTGGTCTCAAACTCCTGGACTCAAGGGATCCTCCCACCTTAGCCTCCCAAAGTGCTGGGATTACAGGTTGTAAGCCACTGCACCCAGCCACAAAATGGGTTTTGAATTCAGGGCAAGATTGCAAAAGAAATCTCTCCTCATTATCACTAAATAGCGGTATCTGTTTGTATGGGTCAGGTTTTCATAAAAAAAATATATACCTAGAAATAAAAATGTTCTAACATCAGATTATGGTAATCGTTGTACAATGCACTAAATTTACTAAAAATTAGCCAGGCAGAGGGGCTCACACCTATGATCCTTATGCCTTGGAAGGCCAAGGTGGGAGGATCACCTGAGTCTAGGAGGTCAAGGCTAGCTGGGCAACACGGCAAGAACCTATACTCTGGAAAAAAAACAACTTAAAAATTAGCTGGGCATGATGGTACGTGCCTGTAGTCCCAGCTATTCTGGAGAATAAGGTTGGAGAATCACTCACGCCTGAGAGGTCAGGGCTGCAGTGAAGTGAGCTGCGATCATGCCACTGCACTTGTCTGGGCAACAGAGCAAATAAAACCCATCTCAAAAAAAATAAAAACAGCTGGCACAGTGGCTCACATCTGTAATCCTAGCACTGTGGGAGGCCAAGGCAGACGGATTGCCTGAGCTCAGAAGTTCGAGATCAGCCTGGGCAACACAGAGAAATCCCATCTCTACTAAAATACAAAAAATTAGCCAGGCATAGTGTGCCTGTAGTCCTAGCTACTCAGGAGGCTGAGGCAAGAGAACTGTTTGAACCCAGGTGGCAGAAGTTGCAGTGAGCCAAGATGGCACCACTGTACTCCAGCCAGGGCAACAGAGTGAGACTGTCTCAAAAATAAAAATAATAAAAATAAAATTGGAAGCTATCAAACATTTTGAAGATACTAGGCATCAGTAGTGCTCACTATATGCTATCTGATAATTCTAGAGCTTCTAAACCTATGAGGCCACTTAGGGTCAAGGCTAGGGAGCTACAGCAATGCCTTTTTTGGCTATTAACCAAGAAAAGGATAGCTTGTAGCAGGATATACAAGCAATTAGGTCACACCCTTATCAAAATGTCTCTAAAAGAGAAAGCCAGCTGGGTGTGGTGGCTCACACCAGTAATCCCAACACTCTGGGAGGCTGAGGCATGCAAAACACTTGAGGCCAGGAGTTTGAGACAAGCCTGGCCAACATGGTAAAACCCTGTGTGTACTCAAAGTACAAAAATTAGCCAGGCATGGTAGTGCACACCTGTAATCCCAGCTACTGGGAAATGTGAGGCATAAGAATCCCTTGAATCCTGGAGGCAGAGGTTGCAGTAAGCCAAGATTGCACCACTGCACTCAGCTTGGGTGAGAGAGAGACCCTGTCTCAAACAAAAAAAAATAAATAAATGTAAGATAAAAAACATATAAGAAATAGAAAAGAGCAACCCAGATGAAGCTACCCACTGCTTTTAGAATAGTAGCATACGGCTAATATAATGGTATTACACAAATTATTTAACTGTCTGTGGCTCCTATTGGTTCAGTTACTTATCATTTACTACATTCCATACACATTGCTAGGTTCTGGGAATATATAATTCTGATGAGAGAGAGAAAGAGAGAGAGAGAGAGAGTTTCAATATACTGGGGTAAGTAATGATACTGTTTTTGCTGAGATCAGGTCTGTGAAAACACAGAAGAGAATCAGGTGTCACAGACAGGAAATAGGATGGGAATGTCAGAGAAAATGTTGCTGAAGAGCTGACATCTAAACTGAAACTTATAAGGAATACAATTAGGAAAGGAAAAAAAGGTGAACATTCTAAGCAAAGGGAACAAAAGCATGAGCAAAAATTTACATAATGGTTCAAGGCATGGAGGGATATAAAGTAAAACAAAAATAAAAATATAAAGATTTTTTTCATAAAGCTTTAATTATTTGAAGTATGTTACTTTTACCCTTGGTTGATCACCCTCAATTAAGAAAATTATTTTAAATAAAATATCGGTTGGCTGCTTATTTGTTATTTTCATCCCCTATTCCTTCCTGTCTCCATTGTTAAACACAATTATTGGCATAAAAGAGGTTTTTAATATGCATTTTTAAACTGTATTCTAGCCTGGCCAATAAAACAAGAATCCCATTCTCTCTCCCTCTTTCTCTTCCTCTTTCTATGTTTCATTCTTTTTTTTCTTTCTTTTGCTGTTTCTTTCTTTCTCCTTTTCTCTCTTTTTCTAAAATCTCTTCCTCTTTCTTTCTCTCTTTCATTTTTAAAAAAAAAAAAAAAAAAAAAAAGAAGACCAGTCATATTGGATGAGGGCCCACCCAAATAACCTCATTTTAATTGAACTACCTCTCTAAAGACCCTACCTCCAACTGTGCTTACATTCTGAGGTACTAGGGGTGAGGACTTCAATACATGAACTTTTGGAGGGACACAATCAGTCCAGAACAGCTTGCTTCGGGTTGCTCATTTCAGCCAGAAGGGATTTCTCCACCTCTGTGCTGACAGCCTCTACTGCACACAAAGATAGAATTGTACTTCTGTCTTTGTTCCCCAATCAGGGACTGGCACATTGCACGATACATAGTAGGAATTTATTAGAGTAGAAGCTGCTTAACAGACCCCCACTTACAAAATCTGCAGATGAATTGTCTCCCCCATGCCCTCTGTAATCCTCCTCTCTGTTTGCCCCTAGTATGCCAAGGGCCGGCAGAGAGCTGGCTTTCTGGAGCTTATGTGCTTCTACTCTGGCCAATTGAGTTGTAAGTTTACCAAGAATCAGCTGTGCTTGATCTCAACCCTGTGTATGCCCTGTTGCACTTAATATATTTAAATAATTTAACTAAAAATTATGTGATGCAATGAAATATGAGTGCAAAGGGAACAACTGTTTATGAAAAATTAAGATGGTTCCTTTAAAAGGCTTGACAAAAGGGGGCTCCTAAAAGTGTTCTGGAATTACGTGTGGGTGAAACAACTGTAAAGTCAGGAGGAAATAATCATTACAATCTAGAGCCTCTGTTCTCAGATTAGGAGTGTCTTTAAGTTCCTCCTCTACTCTAATAATACCGTAACTTTAAAGAAATGAAAAACTAGAAATTGTAAATGATGCATTATAAATGTTGTTTATGAAAGAGAACTCCAAATTCAGACCTAGACTCAAAGAAAAGACTTCTGTCTTCCTATATCAAATTATTCTTGAATGAATACACAATTTTTTATTTTAAGTTAAAATAAATGTTTATAATATATATTACATATTAGGATTTTTAAAAATGTCTCTTCAGTTTTATTTAACTTTTCAATTAATGATCCAACTACCCATCCCTCTTGTATAAGCCAACTTGAACACTACTGAAAAAACTGCCATGCCAATGAAGGATTGTATCAAGGTGTGATTTTCATAAGCAAAGAAAATACAAGAGCTGCCTTCAGGACTTGCTAAGCTCTGGGCAGCATCTGACAGACCTGAGGATTAATATAGTTTATTTCCAAAGAGTTCAGGGCAACTACTTGTGAGACATAGTCATAACAGAGACACACTTTCTGGATGAGTGGTTACTGTTACATCACAGCTCCCTCACCTCACTGGCCTGGGGAGGAATGTCTGCTCAGGGGTCTCCTCCCAGCCATGCCTACCTGCACAGCTTGAAGTCCACTCTGCAGTGTTTCATCCAACATTTGCAAAGGACCCATTCTGCATCAGCCAATTGCACTTTGCAAATACTTGCAATCTTTTCCAGAATGAGTTGAATCCACAGTTTATCAATATGTTTATTTCTATCAATAGGAAACAAGACATTTTATAATTACCCACAACAGAAAGTATGTGCAACACCATTCAACCAGAGTCTGCTTTGAGACCAGGGTGTCATACAAAACCCATCTGAGTGATTTTTTGTACATTAAAAAAAAAAAAGAACCACTGTTGAATAAAGTTAGAAACAGAAATAATTTCTTCTTTCTTTTTTCTTTCTTTCTTTCTCTTTCTTTCTTTCTTCTTTCTTTCTTTCTTTTCTTTTCTTTCTTTCTTTTCTTGAGATGGAGTCTCACTCTGTCACCCAGGCTGGAGTGCAATGGCATGGTCTCAGCTCACTGCAACCTCCACCTCCCAGGTACCAGCAATTCTCCCACCTCAGCTTCCCAAGTAGCTGGGACTATAGGCACGTGCCACCACACCCAGCTAATTTTTGTATTTTTAGTAGAGATGGGGTTTCACTATGTTGGCCAGGCAGGTCTTGAAATCCTAACCTCATGATCTGCCCACCTCAGCCTCCCATAGTGCTGGGATTATAGGCATGAGCCACCGTGCCCAGACTTAGAGATAGTAATTGTACAGATTTTCAGATCAACTACAGTGTAGTCAGTTTCAGAAAACCTTGATGATAAACATGTTCTTTATTCTGTCACCAATGCCTATGGTTGGGGCAGCATGTTATAGAATGAATGTGTTGCAGGGAGAAAAGGCATGGACTCATCCCTTCACCCAAAAGACCATCAAGACAGCAAAGTTCCTCACCACACCACGGGCAGAGGCTGCAGTGCATGCTTTAGGATTCATCCTCATTAACAAGTAATGGCTCTTCTTCCAGCACCACCAACAAACTGGGTCGTCATGGCCTCTGCCTGTAGTACAGAATAAACCGTGCAGTCATCTGCTGTGTTCTTCTTAGGGAAAAAATTAAAGGGCTTATTAATTCTGATATGATTTACAGAATTACATTGCAAATCATCAGCTCTTCCCCCCTCATACTAAATCTGAGATACAGGAAACTGGTCCACTTCCCACGGTTCTCTCACCCCATTACTTATCTGTAAGCTTATTTCCTTTTGTTCTTCTCCAAGTTCCTTTTCACTCTTGTTTCCCTTTCCTGATCTTTGCCTTCCTCACATGTTCCCTGGCTTGCTTGTTTTCCTTTAAGTCCTACACTAAAGAAATTAAAACAAAAAAAATTTTTTTAAAACCTCTTGAGTTGAACATAGAGACTAGACAAAGAATTCTAAAGCCAGAAAGACTATTAAAGAACATCTAATTCAGTTATTTCCATTATTGACTAGCAAACTGAGGTGCAAACAGGCTAAAGCTAGTCCTGGCAGAATTCTTTGGCTCTATTTGTTCACGTTTGTTGCTCTCCAGTTGCTACTAGTACAGGGACTTGGTAAAGCACACAACAGGCTGTGCTCTCTTTGAATTCACTGTGTACCTTTCCTCCAAAAAACTGCAAGTCTCAGGTGCTACGTGTAAAACTGCTTTGTCAACTAAAAAGCTTTCTAAAACACTGTTATCATCATAGACTGGGATGACCTTTGCATCTCAATTTTCTGAAGTCACATCTAGGCAAAGTTAAGGGCCTGCGAGTATAAAAATCTTCATTTAATAAGATCTCTGGTGTTCATCCTCACTGAAAGAAGTTCAATCAACACCTCCATAGGTCACACACTTTAAAAATTCTCACACTTATCAAAAAGCCCCAGAACTTTTAGGAGAGAAATAACAAGGAGGGTATCTCGTGCTTGGATGAAGTGTTACTTTCATCAGCTCCCTGGATCACTTGTGAATCCATTGTCTATGGGGAAACAGATATTTTTGTTTTTTTCAGTTTATACTAGAAGAAAATTCATCTTCTGAATACTCTCAACATCTTCCCTCTCCCTTTTATCTATTTTGCTTTTGCTTCATATTGAGCCAAGCCACTCCCTGGCCTTGTCTCCAAATTTGAGATACCCTACCTTTGGCCCAGGAATTTATAGAATTAATTTTATGACTGTGGAGTGTTTTCCAGGTATAACATTCTATACAAGCAATGAAAAATACTACATGGGGGTCCTCAGTCTTTTTTCATCTGACAGTCACCCAAGGGATACTGCCTTCACTGGCTTTCATTTATTTAAAATATAAGGTAAATTTTGCTATTAAGAAATGGTATGGAATTGGGCCAGGTGTGGTGGTTCACGCCTGGGAGGCTGAGGCAGGTGGATCACCTGAGGTCAGAAGTTTCAGACCAGCCTGACCAACATGGTGAAACCCCATGTCTACTAAAAATACAAAAATTAGCTGGGAGTGGTAGAGGGTGCCTGGAATCCCAGCTACTCAGGAGGCCGGAGAATCACTTGAACCCAGGAGGCGGAGGTTGCTGTGAGATGAGATCACGTCACTGCCCTCCAGCCTGTGCAACAGAGTGAGACTTCATCTCAAAAAACAGAAACAAAAACATAAACAAACAAATAAAAAGAAACGTACTGGAATCATACAATTGTACTAACCTCTCCTGTCTCTCATCTGATCACACAGACATTGAGAGAATTCTATGCTACTGGCATCTAATGTTAGTTTAGACTTAGATGATTCATTGAGAGGAGGCAGTGAGAGTGAAGAGAATCCTGGTTATCTTTCAAGCTGGCTGAGCTCAACTTAGCACTTCCAGGACATGAAATCCCTCTGTCATTTCTTAGCAGAGCCACAGCATCCTGGCATAACATGAACATGACATTGGCCTCAGAGATTTCACCTGATGCTAGGGTAGGGTCCCACAGGATGAAGAAAAGAGGTCTGACCTAAAGATGAGGGGAAACGGAGTGAATGTTTTTAACCTCAGCCACGGAATTAGGAACCCAAGCAGAAAGCAGGGGGGAAATGAATCCAAATAATATCATTCATTCTCAATTTAAAATAAATTTTAAAAAGAGTTTGCTAAGAACAGAAATTGTCACCAAGAGTGTTGGAGTCAGGCTAGCTGTAGTTTGTGACTGGTCTGACAAAGGCTAACTCTTGCCCAGATGGCCAATAAAAACGCTTAACAAGTATCATTTCCATAAGGTTTTGTCTACTTGAAACACAAGCCAATTGTTTGGGTCCAACTTATGAAACAAGGTCCTACAAAGGTTATGGGGTGAGGAGGCCTGATGACAACTAAATTGCTTTAAATGGAGCTCAAAATACCACCTTAAACATTCTCCTCTCCCAAGAAATGCTTAATCATAAATCAAGTAGTTCAAAACATATTAAAAATGACAAATAGAGTAAGCACTTACAACTCATTTTTTTCTTTTAATTCACTGACGCATCAAAGATTTCTGAAGGATATTATTACACTCAAAAAAGATGAAGTACACCAGGAATGCAAGATTCCAGGGATAAAAGAGGTGATTAAAAATCAAATGGTGGCCCAGACTTAATGCTAAAAATTATTCTGAAAATAGACATATGCACTTTAAGACAAGGAGATGAGGACTGTCTGCTCTGAACTTGTAAGGAGTGGTGAATCTCACAATAATTGGACACATGTTTCTCAACTTTGAAGAACTTATGAATCCATTTTAATGCATTAAAGTTCGTGGGTACTATTTGTCTACAGGTAAGCTTTCTTCTCCCTCTTCCTACTATGCATTCCTTAATGGGGTTTTGATTTCAATGCGGGGGGAAAAAAACTTCCAAAACTCACTAATGTTTTCTGAATTGCCATTAGGCTAACTTTAGAAGGGGTTTTTTAAAATGTGCTAAATGAAACTTTCTGTTCAAGAATCCCTGATATGCCAGTACTTGTAGAAACTAAGTTATTTTTTTATATAACCCTTCTGCTGTATGGAGAAATTAATTCTCGGCAATAAGAATTATTAAGTGTCTAACCCAAGATTCAAATTTGTCCTGACCTGGAATAAATCAGAAAGTGGCTCAGGTAGAAAAGTCCAGTGTGGCAAATCATAACACACCTCCTTAAAGGACACTGTTTCTGAGCACCGGATGACTCAGTGTGAAAGGAAGAGCAAACTCTCCGGAACAACTCTGATTTCTCTCTTCCTTGTGATTATAAATACCTAGAGAATTCAACCAATTCTCAAGGCAGTGAACCTGCCTTTTTTTTTATAGCCTTTTTTCAGTCTACTTGGAAACATCTGTTTTTAATTGAATTTGGATTTGAAACTAATTTCAGGAGAGATTGGATTCAGGCTCCAATCAAGTTGGAACAGAGAGATTATTGCTTATACACGTATCCTAAAATTCAGGGAGGCTTGAGGCCAAAGATACCATACTTCCTGAATGCATGCATGAAGCACATACATTTAGAAATGAAAAAGGAATGGTCTAATTCTCTTGGGAAAACTTCTTTAAGGCCAATGATTATAGGTTTTAGGTTTCAGCTTCTAGACAGGATTCGATTTTGGGAAAGGTCAGTTAGAGGACAATGCCCTCCCATGCATTCCATATCTGGAGCAGAAGATTAAGCATTCATACAATCACGTTAAAATAAAAACAGAAATTTGGGTTGTTCACTGAAAAGATCATAAACCTACCCTACTCTGCCAATTTGTTTTATTATTATTATTATTTGTATAAATTTAAGGGGTAGTTGTGTTACATGAATATGTTGCATAGTGGTAAAGTCAGGCTTTGAAAGAAATGGAAAAAACACTATCACATGACCACAATTTGCTAGTCTCTCAAGGGCACGAAGCCCCTTTCTTCCATTCATGCTGCCCTTCCCCTGATTCCCATCTTACTAGATGGTTGAGGAAGGGGAAATGACTCAAGATTTCCCCTTTGTTCTGTTCTGGGACTCCCTACTGAGCACAGGTGCTCAGGAATCATCCACACCTTGTTGCTAACTCAGTGTATTCCTAATTGTCTGCCTCAAAGTATTTGATTTTAAATGAGACTTATTTTTCTGCTTCTTAAAAGCAGTGAACTAATTAGTGATCTGTCACAAAGTACTGAAAATCATAAAGAGCTTCTAAAGTGCAAGTGGCCATTTTCATTTCCTTTAATGGCTGAGTCCAAAAAAAAAAAAGTAAAATTAATGCCAAGAATTTTTCAGTAATTATTTGGTACTTTGACAATCCATAAAATAAACCTTGGATTCCTCACTTCGCAATCAGACTGACAACTTATGCCAATTTTATCAAGCCTATCATAAATATACACCTCTGTTTCTTGAAACTCAAAGTACCAATGAGTGAAAGAATACAGAGATGTTTCTATCTGACAATATAACTATCATAAATTTTAGTAATATGTTAGTCAGGGTTCTCTAGAGGGACAGACTAGTGTATATATATATATATACACACACACACACATACACACACACATATATATATATTAGTTTATATATATATATAAAGGGGAGTTTACTAAGTATTAATTCACATGATCACAAGGTTCCACAATGGGCCATCTGCAAGCTGAGTACCAAGGCGAGCCAGTCGATCGAGTTCCAGAACCACAGAAACTGGAGTCTGATGTTCGAGGGCAGGAAGCATCTGGCACAGGAGAAGGATGTAGGCTTGGGAGCCTAGGCCAGCCTCTCCTTTTCACGTTTTTCTGCCTGCTTTATATTTTAGCCATGCTGGCAGCTGATTCCATGGTGCCCACTCACATTAAGGGTGGGTCTGCCTTTCCCAGCCCACTGACTGAAATGTTAATCTCCTTTGGCAACACCCTCACAGACATACCCAGGATCAATACTTTGCATCTTTCAATCTAATCAAGTTTACACTCAGTATTAAAGATATTGAGAACTAATAGCACCCATATTCATTTCCTACATACAAATGATATATGTAGTTTTAAACATTATTGCCAATTTTCATTAAATTCATTAACTAACCATTCTAAATGTTTTATTTACCATAAACTATTAATTCATGAAACTCACTTTTATCAACAAAAAGCAAGGCACCAGTTGTCACTTATTAATTCAAAGTATTCGCTATAGAGATTTTCAGAGATGGCATGGTTTTTCCTTAATATCTGCTGTTATAATCTTACTAAAATATAATATCTAAGGTGTGTTCATTTCAATGCTTCTAATCTTAGCCGCATTTTTTTTTAATTGGAAGAACCAAAGAAACTAAGAAATCTTCATCTGAATTTGATCCTCTGCTAGAATAATAATAATCTAGGAGATTTTGGGAAAGAGAGGGCTTTCATTATAAATGAATATTTCAAATATAATAAAAAAATTGCTACAGCATTAGCTATTTACACTTCTTAGAAGATATATATATATACTTCTTAGGTGATATATTAAGTATCCATACATGTTTATTCTCTAATGACAATGTGATGGCAAAGATACAAAAAAGTAAAGGAATAAGATTCCAAAACTTCCAATAAGCCAAGAAAGATGATGCACAAAGTACATACTCTTGTCGCATTTAGCAGCTGGTACCTTTAAAACCACACTAAGTCATTATGTGCAGTTCCCAATCATGGCCAATGCAAACAGTAGAAATAAAGTTCCTTCAGTAGATCTTCTTTAGAACTATTATACAGAAGCAAGGATGACAGTAATTGTTATGTTTTCTTCACTATACAATATACAGCTTCACAAATCACCCAAGTTTCAAATTGTATTTCATTATCATAAATATCTTCTGATTGTAAAAAAAAAAAAAAGTTTCTTGTACAAACATTGGAAGATGTGGAAAACATGAAGACTAAAATAATATCCCCCATAATCTCAATATTCAGATAAAATCCTGATTCATTTCCTTCTTTTTATGCAGGGTGCATGACTATACACAATATTCATAATATTTTGTTATATCCTTTTCTCCAGTATTATAGATTATAATAATTTTTGCATGTCATTAAAAATTGTTTATCAACATTTTTAAATTGCTTCAGAATACTCCACTGTATTCAGCATTTGAGTTGTCCCCCATCTTATAGATGGCACTTTTACAAATTCCTCAGTACCTACATATTTTTCCATCTTTCTGGTAATTTCCTTAGAATCGATATCTAGATGGGAAATTCATACTTTTAATGCTCTTGACAAAAACTGTCAAAATGTCTTCTAGAAAGGCTTTTAAATACCTACTCAGGAGTGTATGCATGTGCAAACAAACCCTATTCTAATCAGCTGTGATTCCTATAATTTCTTTATATTTGCTAATCTGTTGTACTAAAAAGTTGTGATTTTACTTTGCATTTATTTAATTCCTAGAGAAGCTATTTTTCGTGTATTTCTATTTCTTCTTTTTAAATTATCCATGTTTGAGTCTTATGTAAATTTTTATATTTAGCTTTTTTTTTCCTTTTGGTTTATGGAAATTCTTATTAACATTCTGTTCTTTGCCATATGTGCTTCCTATCTATTTTGTACATTTCTGTTTTATGCCTGTATTTGATGTACAGACACATTAAATATTTATGGTTAATTTTATAAATTTTTTCCCTTTTCCATTTCTTTTAAGACACAAAAGTACCAAGATTTAAACATTTAAAATATTATCTATGTGTGATAATGATGACAATTAGTACCTTTTTAATCATGCAGTCCAGTACTGGATTGGGAGTTAGTAAATGCTAATCTACTGTGAAGCTGCCTCTTAGGCTCATTTTTAAAGAAATTCTGAGGGAGGGACCATAATAATCTCCCTGAAAAAAGTACTGTTTGCATGAACTTCTTTATTCAATGTCTGCAGTGCACTCCCTTGTTGATGATTTATTCTTTTATATATAACCTTTCACAATACTTCCTTTCAAAATATTGACAAATATGTGAGAATATTTTGACCAGATGGAAACTCAAATGAATTAATTAGAGAAAATTCCTCTTTTACTCCCATTAAACATTCAGAAATTCAGTTAGAGTGTTCAGTTTCCAGGACCTATGGTAAATAAAAGAATATACTATTGGAAATTTGAATAAACCATGGGTAGTTGAAAATTCAGAAAAGTAAAGTACACATGTACAGACTGGGTCCATTCTAGGTTGCAGTAATAAAGTATATTAGTTGCAAAATGCAAGGAAATCATGACTGTTTCACAAGTTGAACACAACCACAACATCCGTGCCAAATGCTTTGTAAAATTTATTGTGACTTCATTACACTGGCATTAATATGCAAACCCAGGAAAACAGATATAGACTACAATTCCAGCTCATCTAAATTCTGCTGCCTAAACTTAAAGGAGCTTAACAAACAAAAAAATTTGATCAAGAATCGATTCTTGTGACTGTGACTTCCTTATTGTTGGTCCCAAAAGCACTAATCGGAATTCCTAGATTTCTTCCAAAGGTAGACACAAAGTCATAAGAAGCACTTTTGATTCATCTGAATGAACAGAACAAATAATATACTTACATTTCTATATAGTTGGGGAAATCGAGATTCCCAAATAGAATACGCAAAATACATAGCCACAAATAAAGCCTAACATTTCAACTATGCCCACAGTATCCTAAAAGTAGTAACACAAACAGAGTGATAGTATTAAGGATCAATCTAAACATACATTAGAATCTAAATATTTTAAGGGAAATGGAGGGTCATTGGACAAAACTACGGTGGAAGTATTTATTCTCTGTAGCCTTGTTATTTTGGAGGCCAATGAATATTAATCATCTTTCTGGGATGGGTGGTATTCCCTAATCAAGCAGTAACATCATTTATTCATGCATGTGGAAATGCTAAATTATTTTGAATAATCGCAATTAAGATTTGGAAAAAAATGAATTCAGTATAAGTGTATCTATAGGGTTTCTATCTGGATTTCTTATTCGACCCCACAGAACCCTTTCTCTGCTTGGAATATATAAAAGCACCCGCCTGTAGATGGGCTAAATGGGCAGGTTCACCAGAAGAATGGGTCTCCCCAGTCCGGGTCAAGCCTTTCTGCCCACTGGCCTGCATTCCAAAAGGAGAGAAGCTGCTTTCTGGATTTTCAGGATCTTACTGAGCCCTGGTGAATTCTAATATATTAAAGCACACTACCTATGAAATCCTAAAGGCTTGAAGTTTCTTAGAAATTTTCTAAAAGTTAATCAAAACTATTTCTTGAATTTTTTATTGGGAGAACATGGAGAGAGGTGGGGATTGCTTTCTGGCATTCTATCATTTCATTTTTGAAATAAAATACTTCCTTGACTAACTTCAGCACTTCTACAATATTTTTGTGGAGGTTATAAAATTAACAACATTAAAAAATTCTGCAGAAATACTTTTAAAGTGACCAAAAAAAAAAAAAAGTGGATCTAAAACAAAGAGTTGATGGGCTTTTCAAATAAAGGTTACCTTTTTTTTGCTTCTGTTGAAGTCCCATGTTGATTCTTCATCAAAAATAGACTTGGTATTGCCACCGAGAGCACTATGCACACTGGCACCCAAGTCACACATAAATTCTGCAGGCTTACCCCCTAGTGTTTAAAAACAACCAGGGCAATGGTGAACAAATGCCATAAGCTGCTGAAATGATAGCCAATGGCACACATATTTACACAGCTAAATATCAGTTATCTGGTATTTAATCTCCAGAATACTTGAATTTCCAGAACAGTTCCACAATCAACAGCATCCAGAAAAAAAAAATACGCTGTTTAGTTCGAACTCAAGATCACTAAGTGCATCTGAGAAGAGGATAACCACAGATAGCACCTGATGGATGGTTGTGATTGGCTAGATCAATTGTAGGAAAGCACTACTTTAATTGTCCAGCTACACATTTACAAGCTCAGTGCATCCATCCTAGTGCTGACAGGCCTTGGGAGGGAACAGCAGACAAAAAAGAAGAACACTACAGAAATGAAGTAGGACGATAGCACAGAATAGGATCAGAGGAGATTAAAAGTGGTGTCAGTGGCAACAGCAGCCAACAGAAATTAAAGGCAGCAACAGGGAGTGTTATTCAGGCCTCTGAGAGAAGAAGAGAGGAAGCAAAAAGCCCTGAGCGTGAGACAGATAAAAAGCAAAGAGACTGTGAAAAACACAGGCACCACTGGAACATAGTAAGCAGGTTTCCAGGGATATGGAAGAGCAGTCATTTAATCGACAATCTCTTACTAAACACCTACATTTTTAGCAACCAAGAGTGCAAAACTGAATAATTTATGCCCCTGCTCCAAGAGACTATAAATTAAGTCATTACATCCTATGGATCTTATCACCTAAATCTGCATCTAGGTCACTCAAAGTTTAAATCAGCAGAGCTAGTCAAGGTACATTTTGGAAAGTTCTCTGAGGAAAAAGTAAAAAAGCACCTGATCTATAACTGTTAACTACACAGAACAGAGTGACTCATTCTCCATGGGCACTGGCTGGCTATGTTCTTACTCTATCAGTTAATGATAAAAGCACAAGAACTTCCAGGAGTGATGATCAAATTGAACACTCTTGTTCAGGGAGCTAGGAAATACAAAGATACAAAAACCTACGTTTAAGTAGAAAATGTGGTCCCTTATAAACCAGACAATCATCTACCATGGGTTGCTAGGGGCAGGGTAGGTCCATGCAGCTTTAACCTCTATATTCCATTTTTAATTTTTTAGTTATGTTGCATCTGTACTAGGGTTAGCATCAGCAGATATCAGACACACAGATATCTGACTGCAAAATTCTGGCTAAATCATTCCCACTTGTTTAACATAAAAACTGATGAAGCATTTATTTTAAAACATTTGTAGAGTTATAACTGCAAAGGTAGGGCTCATGGCTTTTCATATATTACAACCACATGTTAAGACAATAGACCTCAATAAAAAAATTACCTTCAAACACATTTCATATTTGAGGGATTCGTTTTATCCCTCAACATTCCAGCTTGGATAGCCCATTGAGCACACATTCCTTGGTGAAACTGAATTTCTTTTGAACTCTGCATTGACCCTAAGTTTAACAGCATTCCAAATTCAGCCTACTTTGCCCACAGAAGATATTGCAGCTAAGCAAAACCCTGTTCCAGAAACCTCATAAACTGTGTGAGCTGCTCAATTTAGGCCTGAGGGAGTAAATTGAAGAGAGCTGGCCTGTCATACTGTTTTAGACTGTTTGCCACAGAAATTCAGGATTAGTTCCAGATTGATTAAACTAGTTATGGTAGTGACTCTATATATATGTCCCATTATTTTAGTGACCTTTTACAAAATGTTTCCTTTACTTTAGTTCTTGATGCCATTATTTATTTAATATACTTAAAGTAGGTTTGCGGGGGTAGAGGGGAGACACAGGGGAGGAAACTGATTGGGTGCCCTTTAGGTACCAAGTGCTTTACTGGAGATTTCCATATATTTTACAATTCAGTCATTTCACCACTATTCAATGAATGCCTGCTAGGTACTCAGTCTTGAACAAAACTGAAACAATACCTGTTCTTATAGAGCTTATGATTCACATGACATCAATTATACTGTAAATCAGCTTGATACATACCTGATATCATCTTAGATTGATTTTGAAATCTAATCTCTCTACCAGCTGGCTATGTGACCTCAGTCCAGTTTGTTGTTGCCTCAATTTCCTCAATTGTATAATGGATTTTGCCATGGAAAATAAGTGAGTTCACGGAGCACATATAGAAGGTCTTTCACCATGCCTGGTACACAACTGGGGGTCATCCTCCTGCCTTCCTCACACTAGTATCCCGTGGGATTTCTATTTGATTTGTAGATTTGAGTAGCTGTTCTCATCCACATACTTACAACCACCAGGGGGCAGTAGAAAAAAATATGCTCTACCAGTCCCAAGGGTGAAAATGTGGCCACTTTCATAGGTACATAGCTAAAAACAAATTTCATTGTTGAGCTGGCTCATAAATACACAAGTGAAGAAACAAATGATCATTTAAAAAAACAGCAATGAAAGCAAAAATAAAAATATGAGTATTCAGTTATTCAGTAAATCTATATTGCAAGCCTATTCTTTATGGGACCAGCCTTTGAACATTAAAATAGTGCCTGTCCCATTGGGTGGTATGAAGATTAAATAAGTTGCAACAGAACTGACAAATGGTAAGCCCTTAAAAACTATTTGTGGTTATTATATTGTGGAGGATATATTTTTAGATTAGCCACAAGAGAAAAGTAGTACTGCTTATCGCCTGCAGAAACCTCTAAAAGCATTTGACTATTCCTGCCAATCTCTCTTACCTTTTTCTGATTAATCATTTCTGTTTGTTTTCCAATAACATAGGTGTGTTAATTCCAATGACACAAACCAATTGAAAAAAAAAAGCTAATAACATGGAATCTAAATGTACCACATCTAAAAATTCTCAAAGGATTCACTTGGATGGTTGAAAGAAATGTTATTTCTTATCAAAATATGCCTTACTCATTAAAAATAATTCAAAAAATGCTCTATTGGTTTTTGAATGAGGAAATGTTGTATTACAAATCGAAGTATTGGAATGAACTATTACCAATCTTACATCTTGTTCTTTTGATTCTTTAACCTGTAGTACATGAATTGTGAACACATGATTATATCCATGTTCATGTCAAAGATGGTTGTAAAAATCTGGAGTGGTAAAGAAGGATGGACATCCATAAATATAAAATCCCAAGCCACCATTATCCAGTATCTATAGTATAGTGTATGAAAGTGACAAAGTCCTTTACATGATTAAATATATTAACAAAGTATTCTAAAAGCTTACAAATCATACTTTTTTTTCATTTGAATACTGTTGTAGAAATATTTGCCTATAGCCACTGACTATATTTTTAATGATGACTCTCATTGCAGACTATGTGTCAGCATCAGTGGATTATTGTTCAGCCTTAGTATAGAAAAGAGTAAGAATCCCCTAATGGCAACATATCATGTTCAGCTACCTTGAGGCAAGAAAATATTAAAACTGTATGAAGATAATGAATTAAAACTGGATGTAGACTTTAAAAATATATCTGAAAACAGATAGGCCTCTATTCTACTATAAAAAATTTGCCACATTAAGAAGGTTGTTAGATACAGAACACTCATGCAATATTTAGAGCATGTCTATACTAAAAAAATTATTTGTTGTTTATCTGAAATACAAATTTTACTGGGTATCTTCTATTTTGTTTGCTAAAATTGTCAACCCTAGACATGAAGCCTTCATGCACACATAACCCAGAACCTTCACTCTTTTGAAGATAAATCTGGAGAAAGTTTTACCTGAATAGGCAGTTTGTTAGTCAGGTAGCAGCCTTTGAAATTTGTCAGGTCTCCACCTATCCAGCAAAGCAGAAAACCCAGAGAGACTGCTGCATCCACTCTTGTATTTCTGTAGGCTACAAAGAGCTGACTGGAAAGTGACAATTGACAAATAAACACTTGGAGCACAGAACTTAATGTTCTCAACACCAGGTAAAAACAAACTGATGATGTACAGCAATAAAACATCTCATTCACTTCCAGTTAAGCCTCTAGGACTCTTTTTAACCCGTCTTCATTCACAGCACACCGCAAACATATCTAAAACCTAAAAGACGCTCAGTGACAATACTAAAACATTAATGCCTCTTATTTCTGCCTTTTATCATTTCTACTGGAATTTATAAATATATCCTAAGCACATGTTTATTCTTTCTTGGCCTCATAATGGGGGAAGATATTAAGTCATATAATTAGAGAGACTAGATATATCACTAAAACATAAGAATAGGGGTTCAAAATGTGTATCAGTGATTACATTTTCAGTCAGCATCTTTTTTTCTTTTTTTTCTTTAAATTTACTTCTAATCACATTGCCCTTATGCAGGTGGACAAATGGAGACATTAATGTGAAAATCTATTTGGCTCCCTACAATACCACCTCTTGGTTGGAAAAGTTTTTTAAAATCTTGGGTCCTGGGATCCAAAAGACCTAAAGACATGACTTATCACCTGTGGAACATCAGACAATTACTTAAACTCTCAGAGTCTCACTTTCTATATCCATAAAGTAAGATTAACTTTTTAAACCAGAATTGTTTATTTCAAGAAGTTGACCAAGGTTTAAATGGGGTGGCCCCACTTAAGACTAAATGATGACCATAAGCCACCAGTGGTAGAACTGGGAATCAGTCTAAAGTTGCTGACTCCAAGTTTATAATCTTTCATTACCACATATACTACCTAAAAGTTAATAGTCTCAGAATTCACATCAGAGACCATAATCCCACTCACATCAATGCCAAGTTATTCCTCTATTAAGTGGTGGTGAATGGTATATATACCAATGCGATTTTCAAAATACTTTTTGTTATGTTTCAGATTTCCAAAGCATCTAAGGACTGACTGTATTCTGTACCTTTCCCCAAAGGTACATTTATAAACAGATGACCTATGTAAATTCAAAAGGTCCTAGTCACATAGATCTTCCTGTCCTCTACTGAGGAGATACACAGTTGCACCTGTGATTCTATAATTAAAATCTGGTTGGTTGATGGTGCTGGTTCTTGGAAAATGCAATTTAATGTCAGAATGAACTCTTTCCTTTTAAAATAATACTTTGATTCATACTGAAGTTTGGCTACAAATTGTTTCCAAATCTGTAAAAATTAAATTTAAAAAATAAATATTGTGTAATTTTTTTTCTTAGAAAACATTGTTCAAAGAATTTAAAGAAGACCTAAATAAATGAGAAAACATTCCATATTCATGAATTGGGAGACTTAATATTGTTAAGATGGCAAAACTATCCAAAGTAATCTACAGATCTGGCCAGGCACAGTGGCTCACGCCTGTAATCCCAGCACTTTGGGAGGCTGAGGCAGGTGGATCACGAGGTCAAGAGATCAGGACCATCCTGGCCAACATGGTGAAACCCCATCTCTACTAAACATACAAAAGTTAGCTGGGCATGGTGGTGCACACTTGTAATCCCAGCTACTCGGGAGGCTGAGGCAGGAGAATCACTTGAACCCAGGAGGCGGAAGTTGCAGTGAGCCAAGATTGTGCCATGGCACTCCAGTCTGGCGACAGAGCAAGACTCCGTCTCAAATAATAATAATAATCTACAGATTTAATACAGTTCTTATCAAAATTCCAACTGATCTTTTATAAAACTGCACAAGTTGATATTAAAATTCATATGGAATTGTTAAAATACCAATTAGTCTAAACAACTCAGAAAAAAGAATAAAGTTAGAGAATTACTACTTTATAATTTCAAAACATATGACAAAGACAGTAATCAAAACAGTGTGGTAATGGCATTAGAAAAGACATATAGATAAATAGAATAGAATGGAGCACCCAAAAATAAAACCATACATCTATAGTCAACTGATTTTGACAAGGGAGCCAAGACCATTCAATAAGGAAAGAATACTTTTTTTCAACAAATAGCAGTGGGATAACTGGATGTCCACACGTAAAAGAATGAAGTTGAATTCTTATCTCACACCATGTACAAAAATTAATTCAAAATAGAAAAAAAGCTTAAATTTGAGAATCTATAAAACTCTATAAAATCTAGAAAACGTAGGAGTAGATAAGTATGAGTTTGATTTGGCAACAGAGTCTTAGACTGATCCCAAAAGCACAAGCAACAAAAGAAAATGTAAATTAGACTTCATCAAAATTTAGAATCTTTTGTGCATCAGAGAATATTATAAAGATAAGTGAAGAGACAGCCCACAGAATGAATAAGACCTAGTGTTTGATAGCACAACAGAGTGGCTATAGTCAACAATAATTTAATTGTACATTTTGTAATAACTAAAAAAGTATAATTGGATTGTTTATAACATAAATGATAAATGCTTGAGGATATGGATATCTCATTTTTCATGATGTGATTATTATGTTTTGCATGCCTATATCGAAGTATCTCATGTACCCCATAAACATATACATCAATTATGTACATCAATTCAGTAAAGAAAAAAAATTAAAAATTTTAAAAAATATTACAATGGGACACAGTATAATATAATTGTCAAAAGTCAAAGACAAAGAATGAGTTTTGAAAGCAGCAAGAGAAAAGAGTCATGTACAAGGGAGCCCTCATGAGACTATCAGTAGATTTCTCAACAGGAACCTTGCAAGCCAGAAGGAAGTGGGATGGTATATTCAAAGTACTAAAAGGTTAAAACTTCCACCTATGAATACTCTATCTGACAAAGGTGTCCTTCAGAAATGAAGGAGAAATAAAGACTTTCCCAGATAAACAAAAGTGGAAAGAATCGCCATTAGACCTGCCTCACAAGAAACACTAAGAAGAGTCTTTCAAGTTGAAATAAAACGATGCTACAAAGCATCATAAAAGAATATGGAAGTATAATACTCATGGGAAAAGGTAAATTTACAGACAAATGCAGAATACTGAAATACTGTAATGATGTTGTATAAACAACATTTAACTCTGGTATTTAATTTAAAAGATAAAAATAAGAAAAATAAATGTAACTATTAAATGTTAATAGATACACAATATAAAAAGATGTAATTTGTGAAATCAATAACATAAAGTGTGTGGGGTAGTAGAAGTAAGTGAATACAGCATTTGTATGCAATGGATGTTAAGGTTGTTACCAACTTAAAATACATTGTCATAAATATAAGATAGTTTACATAAGTCCCATGGTAACCACAAAGAAAACATCTATTAAAAAAATACAGAAAAGAATCAAAACCTGCCACTCAAAAAATAAAATCAATGAAACACAAAGGAAGATAGAGAGGAAAAAAGGGACAAAAATCTATAAGATAAATATAAAATAATTAATCTAATGTTAATAATAAGTACTTTATTATCAGTAATTACTTTAAATATATATAGATTAAACTCCTCAAATAAGCCGTAAAGTGGCTGAATGGATTTTGAAAAAAGATTCAACTATATGCTCTCTATAAGAGACTAACTTTAGATTTAAGGACATGCATAGACTGAAAGTAAAAGGATGGAAAAAGACATTCTGTTTAAATGGTAATTGAAAAAGACCAGATGTGGCCAATAGTTATGCCAGACAAAATAGGATTTAAGTCAAAAACTGTCATAAGCGACAAAGAAGAACATTATATAATGACAAAAGGATCAATGAACCAAGAAGATACAACAATTATAAGTTTTTATGCACCCAAATCAGAGCACCTACTCGGGTACTGCCTAGTTGAGCTGTGAAAAGAGGGTCACCATCTACCAGACCCCAGAATGGTAGATCCACTGACAGCCTGCACCATTTGCCTGGAAAAGCCACAGACATTCAATGTCAGCCCATGAAAACAGATGGGAGGGAGGCTGTACCCTGCAAAGCTACAGAGGTGGAGCTGCCTAAAACCATGGGAACCCACCTCTTGCATTGCTGTGACCTGAATGTGAGACCTGGAGTCAAAGGAGATAATTTTTGAGCTTTAATATTTGTCTGCCTCGCTAGATTTCAGACTTGCACTGGCCCTGTAACCACTTTGTTTGGCCAATTTCTCCCATTTGGAACAGCTGTATTTACCCAATACCTATATCCCCATTGTATCTAGGAAGTAATTATCTTGCTCTTGATTTTACAGATTCATAGGTAGACAGGATTTGCCTTGTCTCAGATGAAATTTTGGACTGTGAACTTTTCGGTTAATGCTGAAATGAGTTAAGACTTTGGGAGACTGTTGGGAAGGCATGATTGGTATTGAAATGTGAGAACATGAAATCTTGGATGGGGCCAGGGTGGAATGATATGGTTTAACTCTGTGTCCCCACCCAAGTCTCATCTTGAATTGTACTCCCATAATTCCCACAATTTGTGAGAGGGATCTAGTGGGAGATAATTTGAATCATGGAGCAGTCTCCCCCATGCTGTTCTCGTGATAGTGAATAAGTCTCATGAGATCTGATGGGTTTATCAGGGTTTCCGCTTTTGCATCTTCCTCATTTTCTCTTGCTGCCACCATGTAAGAAGCACCTTTCACCTCCCACCATGATTCTGAGGCCTCTTCAGCCATGTGGAACTGTAAGTTTAATTAAACCTCTTTTTCTTCCCAGTCTCAGGTATGTCTTTATCAGCAGTGTGAAAAAGGACTGATACAAACATGGTAAAAACAAAGTTAAAAGTAAGATTTTGTAAAAAGTATACTATAAAATACAAATAACAAGAAAACAAAGTTGGCTATAATATTCAGAAAAAGTAGACTTCAGAACAATATTATTAAAGGAAAAAAAGAGACACTTTATGATAAAGAAGTCAACTCCTCAAGAAGACATAGCAATACTAAATGCCTATGCACCTAATATAGAAATTTGAATTATATGAAGCAAAACTGACAGAATTAAGAAGGAAAATAAGATAAATCTAGTACTATAATCAGGATTTCAATTTTTTTCTCTCAGTGATTGATAGAACAGTGCTATTAGCTAATTTCTTATTGACTCAGCAAGAATTGTTATGTCTTCTTAATGAACAGTAGAGAAGGCACAAACAACCCTATCAACCAGCTGATCTAATTGACATTTATAAAACATTGCACATATTATAATGTTCAGAGGATACACTCATTTCAACTAAATGGAACATTCATCAAGAGAAATCACATGATAGGCCATAAAACTGGTCTCGATAAATTTAAAGTATCATAATAATACAAATTATGTGTTTTGGCCACAACAAAAATAAATGACAAATTTTAAAAAAGGACATTTGGGACATCTGCTTTCAACAGTGATAAGTTGGGATTACATTCACCATCATGCCTGAAATCACAAAATGAACAAAATATATTAAACAATGATTTAGGGGCATTGAACATCAGTCAATGAAGAACAGAGGACCCTGAGAAACCTGAAACAAAGGAGATGAATGAACCCTATGATTACCCTAACTTACTGCCTGGAGAGAGTCTTAAGGTTGTGTTACAAATACTGGAAAGCTTGTGTAGAAAGAACTGGGAGTTCAGGGAGGCCACAGGGCTAGAGTTTACAGATAGAGTACCAGTGAGGATAGAACTGCACAAAGAGATAACTCTAGATAGTCCCTCTCAAATCATCAACTAAGTATTAATAAGTATATCCCATGTAAGGGAACTACCTAAGACCAACAGGAAAAACATCCTAAAAGATTAGAAGGAAAAATCTCTGGATCTCCAGCAGAGCCAGGACTAGTGCTTGTTTTAACTATTCAGACTGGAAAACCTAATAATTCACAACACATTGGGTAGAATACTAAGAAAAGTTTTTCCGGAATAGGAGGCAAAATCAGGCCCATAAAAAACACTGCTCCCTGTAACATCAGGAACAAGGTGAGGAAGTCTGGTCTTACCACTTCTATTTAACATGGTAACAGAGGTTGGCACAGTGCAATAATGCAAGAAAAAGAAATTAAAGGCAAATAGAATGTAAAGGAAAATGTAAACTATGTTTGTCTACAGACAATGGGTTTGTTTCTCTGTGAAGGAAAACATAAAATCCCTTTATCATATTAGTTTGAAAGGCCTGCCTGGGGGAGAAAAAGAAGCAGGTGAAAGGCAGGCAGAAGAAGGTCAGAGACAGATTCTGTTTTCTGAAGACAACTTCTGAGGCCTAAAGTGCCCCCAAAATTATAACAAGGGCTATGGGAGTTATGAGGCAGAAACCACAAATAAAAACTAATGTGTATAATCATAATATCATACCTTCTAAAACAGGTCAAGTGCCCTCTGGACCTATCAGTGCTTGAGTTTGCAGCATTGGCTCTATAGTTTCCCACGACTTTTAGAACATGATCATAGCTTCTATAGCATGAATGTAGAAGACTCTGTAAGGAAGGCATCATTTTCAAAATGGGAAGCATGGATCTCTGTGTCTTAGTAAACTGGCCTAGTATGAATCTCTGGTCTCCTATTCATCTTATTTACTCAAAGTCTTTTTAAATCTTACCTTGCCTACTTGTTGAAGGAGTACAATCAGTGATTTCAAAGGCAAGCTATTTGAAAATGCACAGAGGAGAAAAAAGAAAAAAGAATGAAAGGAATGAAGATTGCCTACAAGATATAGAAAGTTACTTCAAAAGGCCAAATCTAAGAATTATTGGTGTTCAAGAGGGCATTGAGCAAGAGTAAGGGGTAGAAAGCTTATTTAAAGAAATGATAATAGAAGACTTTCCAAAACTTGAGAAAGGTACAAATATTAAGGTACAGGAAGGTCAGAGAACACCAGATTTGACCCAAGTAAGACTATCCCAAGGCATATAATAATAAACTCTCAAAAGTCAAAGACAAAGGGAGAATCCTAAAAGCAGCAAGAGAAATGAAGCAAATAACATATAAAGGAATTCCAGTTAGTCTGGCAACAGACTTTTCAACAGAAACCATGCAGGATGGGAAAGAGTAGGACAATATTTTCAAAGTGTTGAAAGAAAATAACTGCCATCAAAACATCCAGCAAAGCTGTCCTTCAAATATGAAGCAGAGATAAAGTTTTTCTCAGGTAAGTAAAAGCCAAAAGAATTCACCACCATCAGAATTATTTACAGAAATGCTAAAGAAAGTTTTTCAATCTGAAATAAACAAATAATAACATGTAAAAAGAAAACAATGGAAGGTATAAAACTCATTGCTAAAATTAAGTACAAAGACAACTCAAAAAGAAAACCCAATACTGTAATTTCAATGTAAAATCTGTTCATGCCTCTAGTATAAAGCCCAAAAGATAAATCTATCAAAAATGAGAATAGCTAAAGCAACTGATTAAGATATGGACAACATTAAAACATGTCAAGAAAGACAACAAAATGTCAAAATGGGGAGGAGGGATGGAGTTAAAGTGTAGTTTTGTTGTTTTTCTTTTTTGTTTTTATTTTTAGTTTTTTTCTTTCTTTGTTTCCATTCTTCCCTTGTGATCTAAGATAAGTTGTCATTTCTTTAAATAACCTGTAATATCGAAAAGATATTTTTTGTGAGTTTCACAGTAACCACAGTGCAAAAACCTGTCATAGATACACTAAAATGAAAAAGCAATGAATTAAAACATACCACCAGAGAAAATATCTTAACCACAAAAGGAAAACAGTAAGGAAAGTAGACAGGAGTTACAAAACAGCAAGAAAACAAGAAGCAGAATGGCAGTAGTAAGTCCTGCCATTCTGTCTCTTGTGCATAATAACATGGATGTAAATGGACTCAATCTTTCAATTAAAAGACATAGGGTAGCTGAATGGCTAAAGAAACAAGACCCAACTACATCCTGCCAAAGAAACCCACCTCAGCTATAACGAAACATATATACTGAAAGTGAAGGGGTGGAAAAAGGTAAACCAAAAAAGATCAAGAACAGCGATATTTATAACACATAAAATAGACTACTAGTCAAAAACTGTAAAAAGAGACAAAGAAGGTCAATATATAATGATAAAGGGGTCAATTCAGCAAGAGAATATAACAACTATAAATATCTATATACCCAACATTGGAGCACCCAAGCATAAAAAGCAAACAGTGGATCTAAAGGGAGAGATAGATTGCTACACGGTAATAATAGGAGACTTCAACACTGCACTCAGTAGTGAACAGATCAATCAAACAAAAAGCCAACAATGAACTATCAGAGTTTAACTACACTCAAGACCTGATAGACCTATTTGACATCCAAAGAACACTTCACCCATCAACTACAGAACACATTCTTTTAACCAACACATGGAACATTCTCCAGAATATAATATATCATAGGTCACAAAACGAGTCTCAAAAAATTCAAATAAGAAGAAATCATACCAAGTATCTTTTCTTACCACAATGGAATAAAACTTGAAGTCAATAACAAGAGGAATCTCAGAAACTACACAAACACATAGAAATTAAAAACATTCTCCTTGATCAACCAATAAGTCAAGGAAGGAATTAAGAAGGAAATTTAAAAGTTTCTTGAAACAAATAAGAATGTAAATACAACACACCAAAATCTATGGAATATAGAAAAGGCAATACTAAGAAGGAAGTTTATGTTAATAAACAACTGCACCCAAAAAGTAAAAATATTTCAAATAATCAACTTTATGATGCACCTCAAGGAACTAGAAAAACAAGAACTAATCAAACCCCAAATTAGTAGTAGGAAAGAATCAGAACAGATATAAATGAATTTGATATTTTTAAAAATACAAATCAATGAAATAAAAGTTTTTTTTTAAAAAAAAGATAAGCTAAACTGACAAACCTTTAGCTAACTAAAAAAAATAGGGAAGACCCAAATAAACAAATTCAGAAATTAAAAAAAGATACATAACAACTGAGACCACAAGGATAATTAGAAACTATTATGAACAACTATCCACCAACAAATTGGAAAACCTGGAAGAAATTGATAACTTTTTGGATATATATAATCTACCAAGATTGAACCATGAAGAAACAGAAATCCCCAACAAACCAATAATGAGAAATGAGATCAAAACTATAAGAAAAATTCTCCTATCAAAAAAAAGCCCAGGATGCAATAATTTCACTGCAGAATTCTACCAAATTTTCCTCAAACTCTTCAAAAAATCTGGAGAAGAGAAAATACTTCAAACTCATTCTATGAATCGAGTATTACCCTGATACCAAAACCAGACAAGGACACAATAACAACAACAAAAAAGGAAAACTACAGGTCAAGATCACTGATAAACACAGATGCAAAAAAACAAACAAAATTAAACTAAACTAAAAAGCTCAAAAAAATACTAGCAAACTGAATTCAACAACACATTAAAAAGATCATTCATCATGATCAAGTGAGATTCATCCCAGGGGTGAAAGGATGGTTCAACATACATAAGTCAACAAATGTAATACACCACATTAACAGAACCAAGAACAAAAACTATATGACCATTTCAATAGATGCTAAAAAAGCATTCAATAAAATTCAACATCCTATTATGATAAAAAGCCCAACAAACTGGGTATAGAAGAAACATACCTCAAAATAATAAAGGCCATGTATGACAAACTCACAGCCAACATCATAGTGAATGGGGAAAAAGTGAAAGTCTTCTGTCTGAGATCGGGAACAAGACAAGAATGCCCACTTTTACCACTTTTATTCAATATAGTACTGGAAGTCCTACACAGAGCAATTCAGCAAGAGAAATAGGTGGCACCCAAATGGGAAAGAAAGAAGTCAAATTAGGCTTGTTTGCACATGACAGGATCTTATATCTAGAAAAACCTAAAGATTATACCATAAAAACTGAGCTGATAAATGAATTAGCTAAAGTTGCAAATCCAAAATCAACATACAAAAATCAGTAGCATTTATATATTCCAATGGTGAACAATCTGAAAATAATTCTTAAAAAAAAAATCCTATTTACAGTAGCTACAAAGAATTTAAAATACCTAGGAATCAATTTAACCAAAGATGTGAAAGATCTTTACAAAAGAAAAAAAACAAACCATAAAACACGGATGAAGTGAAGAGGACACACGCACACACAAAGGAAAGAAATTACATTCTCATGGATTGGAAGAACTAATATTGTTAGAATAAAAATACTACCCTGAGTAATTTACAGATCTTATGCAATCCTTATCAAAATACCAATAACTTTCTTCATAGAAATAGAAAAAAAATCCTAAAAATGTTATGGAATCATAAAAGACCCCAATAGACAAAGCAATCCTGAACAAGAGAACAAAGCTGGTAGTAATACACTATCTTACTTCAAAATATACTACAAAGCTACAGTAATGAAATCAGCATGGTACTGACATAAAAACAAATACATAAACTAATGGAACAGAATATGGAACCCAGATATAACTCCATACACTTACAGCCAACTCATTTTTGACAAAGTTGCCAAGAACACGTGACAGAAAAGTTCAGTCTGTTCAATAAATGCTCCTGAGAAAACTGGATAAACACAAGCAGAAGAATGTAAATTAGTGCATTTCCACTATGGAAAACAGTATGGAGGTTCCTCAAAAAACTAAAAATAGAACTATAGGATCCAGCATTCCACTACCGGATATATATCTGTAGTCCCATGCTTACTGCAGTAGTACTCACAGTAGCCAAAATATGAAGCACCCATCAATAGATAAATGAATAAAGAAAATGCCAGCTGGATGAGGCGGCATGCATCTGTAATCCCAGCACTTTAGAAGGCCCAGGTAGGAAGATTGCTGGAGCCCAGGAGTTTGAGATCAGCCTGGGCAACATAGTGGGACCCCATTTCTACAGTTTTTTTTAATTAGCTGGGTATGGTGGACATGCACCTGTAGTCCCAGCTACTGAGGAGGCCAAGGGGGAAGGACCACTTGAGCCCAGGAGGTCAAAGCTGCAGTGAGCCGTGATTGCACCCCTGCACTCCAGCCTGTGTGACAGAGTAGGACCCTGTCTCAACAACAACAACAACAAAAGTATGATAACTATAGGTAATGGAATATTATTCCCCCATAAAGAAGAATCAAATCCTGTTATTTGCAGCAACATGAATGGAACTAGAGGTCATCATGTAAAGAGAAATAAGCCAGGCACAGAAAAACAAATATTGCATGTACTCACTTATCCATGGGAGCTAAAGTGAAGACATGAAGACAAGGAATAGATTGGTGGTTAGCAGAGGCAAGGAAGGGTCGGGGTGGGGGGAAGAAGAGAGGTTGATGAATGGGTACAAATAAATGGTTAGAAGAAATAAGATATGATGTTCAATAGATCAGTAGGGTGACTATAGTTAACATTAGTCTATTGTACATTTCAAAATAGCAAGAAAAGAGTGATTTGAATGTTAACACAAAAGCAAGACAAATATTTAAGCTGACAGATATCCCAATTATACTAACTTGATTATATGACTGTTTCAAATTACCACATGTACCCTGAAAATATGTACATCTATTATGCATTAGTAAAAATTTAAAACATTAAAACAACAACAACAAAGACTGGTTCCTTCCCTAGTTCTATGTCCCACAGACAGCTGGAGGCAAGTCTCAGAAGTCCTGGCCTTTTCAGTGATATGGAGGAACACCTGAGGAGTCTGTACCGGAATGGCAAGAATTATATTAACTTCAATATGAACCCACATCAACAGCAAGGAAAGAAAACCACCAGCCTGGGGAACGCAAGAGTGAAATTCAATTTAAAAGACAGAGCCACTGCGAAATGAAACATTCATCCTTATACCTTGATCTCCTCTCTATGAATCCTGTATCTCCTGCCTAGAGCTCCTGCCAAGGTGCTGCTTGGTTAAGTCGATCTCTCAACACCCATCACCTGAGCTGTTGCTATATAGTGAAGTTGCATTCTTTGCTACTGAATATTGGTCTACAGACCAGTAGTATTAGTGTCACCTGGGAGCTTGTTAGCAATGCCCCAGTTCAGACCTACAGAGAATCAGAATCTGCATTTTAACAAGATTTCAGATAACGCCTATGTACATTAATGTGTGAGAAGCTCTGCTGTAGTTCACCTACTGTGTCACTTGGACGCTTGCTTGTTTATGTCAGTTGGGCTGTTTGTTGAGCATGTTTTATGTGCCAGAAATTTTAGATACTTTATATTCTCTAATATTCACAAAAGTAGAAATTATTATGACTAACTTGTATATGCTTAGACTGAGACTCAGAGAGTTTGAGTCTTTCCCAGGTGGTCCAGAAGGGATCATAGTCTCTCAAGCAGTCATTTATCTCTCAATTCTAGAGCTGAGGTTCTCAATAGAGTTTAGGAAGAAGAATCTTTAAAAGTGTGGTAATCTCTCTGAGTAACACCATGAAATATATGATATGTAGTTTTATCACGAGTGAGGAGTATAAAAATCACAAGCTAAGGCTGGGCACTGTGGCTCATGCTTGTAATCCCAGCACTTTGGGAGGCTGAGGCGGGTGGATCACTTGAGGTCAGGAGTTTGAGACCACCCTGACCAACATGATGAAACCCCGTGTCTACTAAAAATATAAAAATCACAGGGCATGGTGGTATGCACCTGTGATCCCAGCTACTAGGGAGGCTGAGGCAGGAGAATCACTTGAACCCAGGAAGTGGAGGTTGCAGTGAGCCGAGATCGTGTCACTGCACTCCAGCCTGGACAACAGAGCGAGACTCCCTCTCAAAAAAAAAAAAAAAAAAATCACAAGCTGGAAAATTTTAAAAATCTAAGTTATCATATCTCACAGCTGCTTCTGAATTTTGCCAATAATAGTCATCTGCTCCTTGGTCACTCGTTTTGCCCTCTGTTCATACTCACAGGCCAATAAGTTGTAAGAAGCATCAAAGCGTTAGGAAATACGTGTGAGGAAAACTTAAAAATAAGGCAGTTTTGTTAACTTAATTTTTACCCCTGTAATTTGGAAGACAACCATGCCTGTCCCATTTTGGCAGTCAGATAACACTAGGTGTAGCTCTTAGTATTTTGAAGGAGGGACGTTTGAGACCTATTGGCCTGGAAACTCTACTTGGGCACTTTATCATGCAGAGAACCAGCCATGCAGCACTTTTGGTGCTGGAAACCTTCCCACCTAAATAGGCCAACACAAAATTACACACTTTCTGTACATCTCCATCCCCTGAAAGTACCCACTGCCATCGTATGCCATTAATGGCAACCAGGTGAGATGCCTCCTCTCTCAGTACCTATAGATGTTAAGTACCTACAGGCCAGGAATGAAATCTAAACCATGACACCTCTCCCTTATCCATCTCCCACCGTTTTTCTTGTTTCCATGCATTGAGTAAGCCCCAATTCAATGAGGACTTATTTAATAAGATGACAATGTAATTTAATAATACCATTAGGCCTGGCACGGTGGCTCACACCTGTAATGCCAGCACTTTGGGAGGCTGAAGTGGGTGGATCACTTGAGGCCAGGAGTTCCAGACCAGCCTGGCCAACATGGTAAAACTATCTCTACTAAAATTACAAAATTAGCCAGGTGTGGTGGTGCATGCCTGTAATCCCAGCTACTTGGGAGGCTGAGGCAGGAGAATGGCTGGAACCCAGGAGGCGGAGATTGCAGTGAGCCGAGATTGTGCCACTGAACTCCAGCCTGGGCAACAGAGTGAGACTTTGTCTAAAAATAATAATAATAATAATAATAATAATAATAATAATAATAATAATAAGATTAGCATTTGTTGAGTGCCTGCAAAGTACTAGGGATTGTATGCAATATTTTCAGAAGCTTTTGTCTTCAGTTCTCACAGACGTTTGGAGGGGTTAAGTGACTTGCTCAAGATCGTAGGGCCACGGAGGGGAGGGACTGGCAGTGATATGTTGATATGAGGTCACATAACATTGCACTCTGGGCAAAGCAGCCTTTCTTCCCACCCCACCAAGCACTCTACAAAGGAGAAATTGCTCCAGGAGTCCTGTGGGCCTCAAGATAGTCTCATGTTTCTCCAGCGGGGTTGTCAAAGTTTGGTCCACTTGGGCCGGCGCCCTGGGCCTGAGAGGCTGAATGTTCCACCACCCCATCTCTGCCCCCACCCCCCGCCGGTACTTTCACACATGCTCGTGAGCGAGATTCACAGTGGACTGGGGGTCATTCTGCACAAAGGTGGTCTTACGTTTCCCATCAGAATACCGAGGTTACAATCCAGCGAGGCCTAGGGGCAGTTTACCAACCTCAAGGAAATGTACCGCTGCATTGGGGCCCAACCTCAGGCAATGAGAGGACACTGAAGGAGAACCCCATAGCACGCACGCAGGAGGCTGCCCTGCCTTGGCCACCAGCAGGCGCCTCTGAGCGATCAGGGAGGAAAAGCTGCTCAGCCTGAGCACGCGGGGCGGGGACGGCGGGGACGGGGACCCTCAGCCCTCCCCTCCGCGACTGTCAGGGAAGGCATACCCCACCCAGTCAGCTGCCAGGTTTGCTAGCACCACCCTCCCAGGATACAGCCACTTCCGCCACCGCCCCTTCCCAGGTCGCATTTAAATGGTCAGATCCCGGACGTCCGGGCTCCACCTGGGACACGCCACCCCTCGGAGTGTCAGAGTCCAATCCCAGAGTCTACACTCCTTCCAAACGATTCTATTAGTTTGTTCTCAGCAAACATCTTTTCTCTACACTGGCATTTAGACACATTTCAGACAGCCTTAGTCTAGTGTCACATGGGGACACCACTGAGTTTTTGGATGGGACAATTCTTCACAGAGTCACACTGTCTTAGGCATTATAGGACATCTAGCAACCCTGGCCTTGATCACTAAATTAAAGTACCCCAGTGTGCGTGACAATCAAAACTAACCACACATTTCCAGACAAAGATGGGGGAGGAGAGGTGGCATGGATGGGACAGTCCTTAGGAACTTTTGTTTTTCAGTTTAATTTGGTCTCCATATTATCTTCCTGTTATATCTAGTAGTGCCTGATTTAGCAATAGGTATCCATAATTATCAACAAAATAAACACAGAAGAATATACAGTTATTTTAAAGACAGAGAATATTTCCAAGGAGTCCAATACACTCTATCACTCTGATTTCAGGCAAGTTGCTTGACTTCTCTATGCATCAATGTCTTCAACCTCGAAATGGAAATAATAAAAATACTCAAGGACAAATGATTCTTGTTTCCCTTCCACAGTGTAGAATTATTCTGTGAAGTGATTGCCTGACCAGGAACTACATTTCCTGCCTCCCTTTGCATCTATGTGGGGCTATGTGGTTATTTCAATGAAATGTAAGCAGCAGTGATGTATGTTGCTTTCTGTTAATGTGGTTTGGAAGTCGCTACACCTTTTCCACCTGTTCTTCCCTTAATTGCTAGTTTGATGTCTGTATCCAGAACATAACAAGGAAGCCACGCATTAGAAATGAGGAAGCAAGAAAGTATGGAAGGATCCTGGGCCCTCTGGATCTCCATTTGGGGAAAACCTGGCTGCCTGCAGGAATACTCATACTGACCATGAAGCATCAAAAAGTAAATTGATGAATTAAAAATCTTCTACTGTGTTCAAGCCATTGGACATTTTGGAATTTGTTAGAGCAGGAAGCATTGCCTTAACTCATTCCAATATTTACCTCTTGTGATGGAGTAAAGGATGTAAAACACTAATAAAAGCTTCTGGTATGTAATACACACTCATTAAATTCTAGTTATAGTAATTATTACTGTCTTTTTAAATTATTTAGCTTCCATACCTCTTATGGTCAATATCACATTTTGGCAGTTATTACATATGATATTATCATTTATTTTTTTAATTGTTTGGTGTCTATAGCTCTATTCACTCAAAACTCATAACTGAGCACCCACCACATGCCAGGCACAGGGGAAACAAAGATGAGCAAGGCACGGTCCTTGCTCCCAAGTTCTTTATAGCAGTAGAAAGTTTCATACCTTAGATGCCTCCTGTGTCTTCCATGTTGATCTACCTGGAGCCGAGCATAGGGTGAATGCTCAAAAGTGTACATGCAATAGTACATTTGCAGATATACTTGGAAAAAAGAGTCACCACCACACAAACTAAATTTGTATGTGTTCACCCATGTTGCCTCAATCTTCACTCTTAAATGCTGAAATAATCCTGGGTAAAAATCTCATCACCACAGTTGCACCAAGAATTTCAAAATGGCAGCTCCCCAGCAGGTAGAGGGACTTCCAGTTATTCTGAACATCAGGTGTAATCATGTGTTTTCTTCCCCCAAAGAATATACCATCATTTGTCTATTTTCTGCAAAGATCCAGGGTATTAAATCGTAAAGGAAAGAAAAGAAAGGAAGAAGAATGGATTTAAGAAATCACTTAGTAGTTTCCTTAGGACTTAGCACATAGAAAACACAAGATGAAAGAAAGTGAAGACACAATCACTTTAATAGTCCCTTGGAAAAGCTCCATCCCCAAATGTCCTTCATCGTTGCTGCTATTTGTCGAAGGTCTACAAAGCTGAGCAAGAGTGTTTTATGCTAATTGGCTTTATCTGACTTCCGTTTATCATTTGAAATTAATAGCCTCGTAGATACAAGGTTAATGGAATGTCTTCTCCACCTCAGAATTGCAACTTGGCATTTTCCCCCAAACACCACTTTCATCTTTATATAAGTGATTGTGTCTATAAAGTCTTCTAAGAAAGGCATGCTGTCTAATCCCATCAGCCCATTTGTGAAACATTCCAGAGGGGAAATTGTTTACTGTCATTGTAGAAGCTATTCTATTCTTGGCATGCTCCTCGACACCCCCTCATGTTTGATGTCTTCTTAGCATGGTTGGGAGATGGCAGCCCGATGTGCCAAGCACCTAGCACCAGTTAGCCGCATAACAAAACTCCTGCTTTGCCAGCCCTTTGGAATAATGCCATATGAACAAAGGAAAGCTTAATGTGAAGTAGAACCAAACTCTAGCTCTAGGCACAGAGATGATAGAGGCCCTCTGTCTTTTCCTTCCACTTCTTCCTCGCTGGAAACACAGACTGAGGCGACATGTGAAGTATGAATGTGTTATAAAACTGGAAAGACTTTTGGCTGAAGAAAGGCTTCGCTGCAACTTCTGAATATCTGTGAGGGGCAAGAGTAGGCTAGAGGAGAGGGAGTAAACAGAGTGGCTGTTTTGGCCTTCAAAGAAGAGTTAAGGCTGGGCATGGTAGCTCATGCCTGTTGTCCCAGCACTTTGGGGGGCTGAGGCAGGCAGATCACTTGAGGCCAGGAGTTCAACACCAGCCTGGTCAACATGGTGAAATTCCCTCTCTACCAAAACTGCAAAAAATTAGCTGGGCACTTGTAATCACAGCTACTCAGGTGGCCAGGGCACAAGAATCACTTGAATCTGGAGGTAGAGGTTGCAGTGAGCTGAGATTGCACCATTGTACTCAAGCCTGGGTGACAGAGTAAGACTCTGTCTAAAACAGAAGAGAAAATTTAAAAAAAGCCAAGAGAATCACCAGTTTATTCAACTCAGATCACCAGAGGCCAATGAGTTTCGAGAGGGGCAGATAGAATGCAGAGTTCATAATGATAATTCCATAGGCTTTACGCTCCAAGAACTCCAGAGGCCTTTTCTGTTTAAACATCTTAAACAGTACTATGCCAGTATTTAAGATACACAAAAAAACATAAATAATAAAACAAAACAAAATGCAATAAAGGTTGTATATATCTCTCCCGCTCTTCTCCTCCTGTTTTCTAGCCTACAAATTTGTAGTTTGCCATTGTGTGCTTTCTCATGCCTTTGCCACATGCTAGTTGCTTTACATGTTTTAGATGAAATTTACATCTGTATTTTATGCACATCTGTATCAGACATGAATAGAAACAAATAGATATAACAGAAAACAACAAAGGACAGTAATCTAAACAAAATATAAATTTATTCCTCTATCACATTAAAGAAACCTGGAGGTAGGCCAGCCAGGGCTTTTATGGTGGCATTTGGGAATCTAGATACATATTTTCTATACCATTCTAGCTCATAGTTTCCATTTTTAAAGTCACTTTCTGGAGTAAAGTAGGCTGCTAGAATTTCAATCATTATGTCCACATTGTAAGCTCGAAGAAAGGAAAAATGTAGAAGGGCGAAAGAAAGGGTCATTAGCAAGAGCAAAACTCCTTTATGAGGTTTTTTAAAATCATAATCATCACTTCCACGTGCAGCCCATTTGCTAGAACTCAATCATATAACCACACCAAGCTGTAAGGTCCCTTTTATTATGGGAAGCAATTTTCTAAGTAATATTGGTATTTTATTACAAAGTGGAAAGTCGAGAATGTCTGTGAACAACTATAGTCACAATTATAGTCACTGCAAATATTTGCACTCTTTATATGCTAGTTTTTGCTTAATTGCATTTGTGAGATTCATTCACATTGAAAGTTACAGCTCTGGTTCATTAATTTTCCCTGCTGTATACTATTTTATTGTGTGAATATTCTACAATTTATTTACCCAGTCTCCTGTTTATGTTTTTATTTTTGAGAGGTTGAGAGGAAGTGTTTGAAGAAATTATGCTATAAACATTCTGTGCATTTCCTGTTTCATATATATGTGTGTTTCTTCAAGGATCTTAATACAAAGTAGAAACACTGGGCCATCGGTACATATCTCTTCAATTTTACAAATTTTTGTGAAGGTGATAAAATTTTTCTATCAAATTTTTCTAAAGGTGATAGCACCATTGCAGTCTACCAACTGTCAGTTTGTCATTTATACTCGACCTCCTCAACAATATTTGGTATTTGGACACTTTTTGGGCGTCCAAATGACAGAGCCTACCCAAGTGAGAAGGAACCAGAAAACCAACTCTAGCAACATGGCAAAACAAAGTTCCTTAACATCTTCAAAAACATCATTCTAGCTCACCAGCAATGGACCCAAACCAAGAAGAAATCCCTGATTTACCTGAAAAAGAATTCAGGAGGTTAGTTATTAAGCTAATCAGGGAGGCACCAGAGAATGGTGGAGCCCAAAGTAAGAAAAGCCAAAGAATGACACAAGAAGTGAAAGGAGAAATATTCAAGAAAATAGCCTAAATAAAAAACAATAAAAACTTCAGGAAACAATGGACACACTTATATAAATGCAAAATGCCCTGGAAAGTCTCAGCAGCAGAATTTAACAAGTAGAAGAAAGAAATTCAGAGCTCTAAGACAAGGTCTTGGAATTAACCCAATCCAAGAAAGACAAAGAAAAAAGAATAAGAAAATATGAACAAAGCCTCCAAGAAGTCTGGGACTATGTTAAATGACCAAACCTACGAATAATCGGTGTTACTGAGGAAGAAGAGAAATCTAAAAGTTTGGAAAATGTATTTGGGGGCATAATAAAGGAAAATTTCCCTACCCTTCTAGAGACCCAGACATTCAATACAAGAAGTACAAAGAATACCTGGGAAATTCATTGCAAAAAGATCATTGCCTAGGCACATTGTCATTAGGTTACCTAAAGTTAAGACGAAGGAAAAAAATCTTAAGAGCTGTGAGACAAAAGCACCGGGTAACCTGTAAAGGAAAACCTATCAGATTAACAGCAAATTTCTCAGCAGAAACCCTACAAGTTAGAAGGGATTGTGGCCCTATCTTCAGCCTCCTCAAACAAAACAATTATAAGCCAAGAATTTTGTATCCAGCAAAACTAAGCTTCATATATGAAGGAAAGATAGTCTTTTTCAGACATACAAATGCTAAGAGAATTTGCCACTGCCAAGCCACCACTACAAGAACTGCTGAAAGGAGCTGTAAATCTTGAAACAAATCTTGGAAACACTTCAAACAGAACCTCTTTAAAGCATAAATTTCACAGGACCTATAAAACAAAAAATACAATTTAAAAACCAAAAACTCAAAGTAAAACACCAAGGTATACAGGCAACAAATAGCATGATGAATGGAATGGTACCTCACATCTCAATACTAACACTGAATGTAAATGGCCTGAATGCTTCACTTAAAAGATACAGAATTGAAGAATGGATAAGAATTCACCAATCAACCATCTGCTGCCTTCAAGAGACTCACCTAACACATAAGGACTTTCACAAACTTATAAAACAATTTAATGGAAGAATCCTTGAAAGTATTCTGTTCATAAAGAATGCATAACAAACTGATTTCTATAAAGGCTATAAACCATTATATTCTTATATTTTGTTGTAAGGAGTTCAAAGAACTCTGCAACATGGCTATCATCATCTATGAAGAATCAACCATAATTATCTGTCTATTGTAAAAGTTTGGAATGGAATAATTAAGTGAACCATAGGGGATCAAGCACTCAGCAGGAATATAAAGAATAGAAGTTTTTCCTCCTAATTTGTAATGTGGACTGTCTGCCTAACTGCAGTTTTCTGATAATACTGAATATTTCTTCATTTATTTATTATTAATTTTTAATTTACAAATATCTATTACACACCAACAATGTACCAGGCACACTACTAATGTAAGGGAGAGATATTTTGAACCCTTATTTATATACATATATTTCAGTCTCCTTTTTAAGTTCTTTCCCCCAATTCAACTAATTATGTTTTTTGAGTCCATACATTTAGGGAAGTGATGTGTAAATAGTAAGCAGAGAAAAAAGCTTCTCTTTGCTTTTGTGTTTCAAAAAATTAGGCCCTCAGAGGAATACACAAGACTTAATATAGAATAAAATATTTGAGTAAGTTTCCTTACTCAAATATTCTATATTAAGATAAGAGCAATGCTCCTATCTATTCCCTCCACTCTTCCTTCTAGGAAAAGATTCCGTGAACTGGAAAGAGAGCTGGAGGAGGAGTAATAAGAGTGCAGACATTGATGGTTCTGAAAAAGGGGTTTTGTGTCTATTCCAGGTAGGAAAGAGTAGGAAGGACTGCAGAGTCAGATTGAGACAGACCATGCCTCCAAAACATGGTCTCTCTAGACCCCAGCATGGTGCAGGAGCTGCAGAATGATGTGGCTTGCACCTGATAGAAACAGTGGTGAGATTCATTGGATGGAGAAGGTCTGTGATTGGGAAGAGAATATCCCTCTGATGGCCTTTGTGAACATTTGACAGAGACTTGAAAGGACAATAGTTGTCATGGCAGGTGCTAGTGTGGACAGAGAACATGGTGATCTTAATGGGGTGCCCATGTAATCCCTTTACAAATTGTGCACAATCCCACAGAAATGAATAGGGGACCACTTCAATTCAGACTACATTTTTTTATCTTGGCAGAACAGGGATTTGTAAACAAAATTAAACTATTTAATTAGTCAAATTACTATTTAATTTAATTGGACTATTTATATTTTTGTACCTCTCTGTTGGAGTTACATGGTTTGAGAGGGAGATAATAAATGAGTAAGCAAATAATAAAATAATTATTGGCTGTAAAAAGTGTCAGAAAGGGAAAAAATAGGATAGTAGAAAATGACTAGGACCGACCTAGCTAGGGTGGCCAAGGAAGGCCTGAAGGAACAGCCAGCACAGAGGCCCTGAGGTGCAAGAGTGCATGGCCTCCCCTGGATCCCACGGAAGGCAGCTGAGCAGTGGAGTAAAGCTGGATGGGTGGCGGGGGCCCGAGGGTACAGGACCTTGTGGGCAGTAATAAAGAGTTGGGGTTTTATTTCATGTGCCAAGAGAAGCCGTTTGAGAGTTTTAAGCAGGATAAATAAGAGTCAAATCTATATTTTAAGAAGACTAATCTGGCTTCTGTGTGAAGATTGGATTGTGGAAGGAGGGAGCATGAATGGAAACAGGGCTCCAGGGAGAGGCTCCTGCTGTGGTCCAGGCCAGAGACTGTAGAAACTTCAACACAAAATGGAAAAAAAAAAAGTGGAAAAATACAAGATCTATCTCAGATTCAGAATCAAGAGGACTGGCTGAGGCACTTGAGTTTAGGAAAAGGCAATGATGGGCATCAGCGTGGCTCCAGGGGTCTGCTTTTAGAAACTGGGTAGACATCAGGGCCATTTTCTGAAACTGGGAAAGGGGCATGCTGGGCGGCTGCTGATGCTGTTTCAGGGATGTGGCAGGAAATCAACTGCTTCAATTTGGACTTATGCAGTTTACTACGGCAAGGAGTCCTCCACATGGAGTTTTCAGATAGGTATTTAGCTATGACTCAGGGGAAGTATGTCAGAGGAGAGGTCTGGGGAGATAGTAAAAGTCCTGGAAGCAGATGCAATCGTTTAGGGGAAGAATGAAGAAGAGAAGAGAGCCTGGAACTAAGCTGGAAGGAATCCAGTGTTTAGAAGTCTAGCAGGCAAAGAGGACAAGGTGAGCTTGCCTTTAACGTGAGAATGGTCTTCCCATTTCTTTTATTCTTCCTTTTCCTCTTGTGTTAGCTCTGCTTGGTGACCAGTGCAGCCTCAGGGAGCTGACAAGAAGCAGCCCTATTCCTCATCTGTGACTCTTGTAAGGCCTGAGCAAGTCTCCTCATGTCTTAGTTTCCTCAGCTACACAAAAAGACCACTGTGGTAGCAGCCACTCCTTCCTTACAAGGGTTAGTGAGAAGTGTCAAGATGGAGTTAGGCTCAAGAAGTAAGATTTACATTCAAACACCAGCCATTTTCTCAGTCTTTATGAATAATCCAGACTTTGTGTTTTGGACCCTTAGACATAGTAATAATGCAAACGGAATCAAAATCATCATTCATATTATTAATAAACATTTCTGAGTAATGTTTTGAGTAAATGCCTAATAAAGTTTAAGAAATAAAAGTAATTCATGTTTATTAAAGAGGAATTACTAGGTTTCCATTCATAAGCTTCAATATCCTGCTTAATGGATTCCATACCTAACATAGAAATCCGGTGAATGAATTATGGTCAAACAGTCCACAAATATTATATGGTCTCCTTTTTTACTGTTGTTTCCCCTGCATAAAATAACAATGAGGAATGTAGCTTGAATAAAGGCATTTCTTGTAACAGAATGAAAGCATTAGGGTGACGCTAGTTGCAGTTTAGCTAATTGAAGAGCCTCACAAGCTTTATGGTCAGAATGTGCCCCCTTGTGGAAGATGTGAGTAAAAAACGGTAGAAAAGACCCGAGATCTTGGGAAAGAATTGAAGGTGGCAGAAGACTAAAGAGGCAGGAAACAACGAATTAAAATCCTGTAGACTACACTTGGTAAAGAACCATGTAAGGAGAAGGCATTGTATTAAATAAGGAAATGAGTGTAGCCGGGCGGAAAGGAGACCCTGGGTTATGTAAGCTCACAGTCTTAGGTTCCAGAAAACTTGAATCATTTATAATGAATATAAATGAACTAGCCACTGAATGAGGCATTTCAGAGTGCTGTCTCTGGGCTCAGCCTGGCTGGGTGCAAATCTTGGCTCTGTTAGTAGCTGTGTGACTTTAGGGCATCATTTCGCTGTTCTCTAAGCTCCCTCGTCCCATCTGAAAGAATAATAACAGTGCCTTTTTAGATGCTCGCTGTTGTTGCAGGTAAAGTTTGCTGTGAGGAGTAAATGAGGTAAAGTATGGAAAGTGTTTTTAGGGTAGTTTCCGCAGTACTGAAATAGCTATTGCTATTACCTGCCAGTGTGTGCATCTAAAAACAGTAAAAAACATTTCCTTTTCTATTTTTAAAAATGGCTTCCAGATACAGACATTCAATGACTACAGAGGAAAGCTCTGTGGCTCTGTGAAAGTTGTGAGGCTGAAGATTTTTCAGCTTTTCTATAAGGCTGCTCCAGAGATGGAAACCAGGTTTCCTTCAACTCACATTCTATGTGTGTGGGTTGGGGACAATCTGTCCAGACACATTTGGATCAGTGTGACTAATTTGTTTTTACACAGTGAGGGGCTGGGTACATGGCTGAGCAAGGCTGTTGGGGTTTGGGGCAGGGGTCACCTTGCTGTGACAGGCAAAGGCAGACATGGGAAATGGAACCAGGGCCACAGAAAGAGCACAGGTTTTCTGGAACCCAGAAGAGCTCTACTCCAAGAGGACACAAGAGAACTTTATCAGGGCGGTAACCATTTCCACTTGAGCAGTCACACGGTGCCAAAGGGCAAACAAAAGAACAACCGGATAATTATAGAAAGTTTTCTGAAACTTTTTATTTTTTAAAGAAGTGTTTGCCTTTTAATTTCCTCAAATCTGCTGCCAAAAATTCAGGTATTTGAAAATGTCAAGAAGCACTAGTATGACTAAGTGGAAGAGTGGCTGTCAGGGAAGGAGGTCAGCAGTGTGCCTTGGGTGTGAGGGCTACACACCCAGCCCGAAGGCTCTCCTTTAGAAGGAAGCTGCAAGAAGACGTGCTGACAGATGGTTCTGCTCTCTCTCTCATTCAATGGAGAGCTCCACAAGCTGGGTTTGAAATGCTACTTTTGTAAAATAGTTATCAGGGAGGGAATTCCATTTCAATTAACTAACACTATAATGACTTGACTTATTGTAGTCACTATAATGAGTAAGTTTCTTTTGTTTTCTCATATGAAAAAATGACAGCCCAATAAGCTTTGGAAATTAATTCATTCTAGTGAGTGCTATGAAATGAAACAAAATCAGTTTAATGACTGTAATAACTGAGATTGGGCATCTGTGACATTCCCTGTAGCCACCCTGTGCTTCTTCCCTCCCTTGGCAGGCTCCTCAGCATGGGCCGTTCTTTTTTGTCCCCACAGCACTCTCTCCAGCACTCTACCACCCTCTCCTCAGAAGCTTTCTTCAGCTCCCACCTAGCCAGTTCACACCTCTGGGTCACTCACACTTTCTGTTTTGTCTTTTCTGTTTGTGGGCTGAGAAATGAGAGTGTTGCTTGCAGGGAGAAATCCCCAAATGGTGCTGTCAAAGTCTATCATGTATTTAAGCTCTCAACCTCTGATCTGAGACCTCAAGGCTTCATTCAAATCTTGTATTCATTTTTTCCTTATCCTATCACATTCTCCATGGTGTCTTACCCAGACCTATTCCACCACCCCTAGCTTCTCAACCTGATGCTACCACTTTCTACTCTTAGGAAATCATATTCCATCCCTTACTTTAGAAGATCTAGGGTAGTTTTATTGGCTCTCATTTGTCCACAACAGACTGAGTTTTGTTGTTACTCTAAGACATTTTCTTGCATGTCACAGAGGGTATGCCTTCCTTTCTGCCAAGGGTGACCTGACACTCTGCTCTGGAACCTGTTCATTGGAACCTTCTTGAGTGACCACCTCCATCAACCATCCCCCTTCTCTCTCCTGGTGAGCTGCTTCCTTTATGCTGCCTTCTCCTCTATTTGGTTCCAGTTTTACTTACCTGTGACTCAACTTCTGCTTCTCTTTCAAATTTTCTTGAAATTAACCTCTGTGTATATTTCCAGTATGCTGAGATTCACTCAGGGTGGCTGGCAAAATATTAGGGAAATATTAGGGAAAGTTATAGATTATAATCTCAAACATTTTGGAAGCCCGAAAGGTTTTACTGGGACAGGCTGAAGGCAGCTGGTTCATTACATTAGCATAGGTAAAAAGATAGAGACAATAAAGGCTTCCCCAGTTTAGTCTGTTTACCCCACATTCCTTTGTCTCTACTCTAATTTGTTTGTGCATGTAAACTTTGTGCTGGATGGTCCTCTCAGGGGGAGGTCAAAGGGAAATTTGTTAATGGTATTTACTCTGCCCCAGAACCTAAGCTTTTATCATTCATAAAATCACTCTTTTAACCATGTTAATTACCTACAATATGTTGACTTAAAATATCTGTTATTAAATCTATCCGAGGAAATGTGAGCAGTTACAGGGAGTTATGGTTGGTTAGTTGCAATTGCCCCCTGAAAGCAGCCAATGACCATCCCTAGCCCATTTAGATTAGTACGTGTGAGTGTATTCATTCATCTATCGTTGAGTCAGGGTCTGTAGGACAGATTCCACAGGTGATAATCAACATCTCACAGTGACCACTGTCCTCACAGTCTATGTTGGGCCTTATCACTGTTTTACAAGCACTTTCTTGGGGCCACTGATGGCCTCTCTTTAGGCCTTATTTTTCTTAACCCCTCTGAAAAGTTTCAAATGGCTGACCATCCTCCCATCCTTTTGATACTCTCTGCACCTCTCATCCATATGTTTTTGCCCTCTCTGTTTTTTGTTTTTTTTTTGCAATGGTTTTGTCTTGCACCTTCCCATCCATTCTCCATGTGTGGCCATAGTATTCTGCCTAAAATAAAAATCTGATCATGTCCCTCTTCTGCTTAAACCATTCAAGCTTCCAGCTTTGGATCCACCCCAAATCTTCAACATGGCTCATGAGGTTTTGTCCACCTCTTTAGCCTCCCTCCTCATCACTTCCCATTCACTTAATAATCCAGTTGTCCTCAACTCTTCTCAGTCTGTTTCCTCTGATTAAGCACTCTTCCTCTACCTTCCAGCTATGCCCTCATCCCCCATTGTCCCCTTTGACAGGCAAAGTCTTGCTAGTTTTACATGTTCAGTTTAGCTATCACTTCCTCCTGGAAGCCTCATCTGATCTCCTTCATTCATGGATTGGCTGTCTCTACTATGTGTGTGTGCTTCTGAGTCATTCCTTCTCTTTCCTCTATAGATATAGCCATATCATTTATGAGAATGATATATATTCTCTCTCCCTCTCTCTCTCTCTCTATCTATCTATCTATCTATCTATCTATCTATACACATGACATCTACTCAGCATTTCCTGGATGCAGCTCACATCACCCAGGACCATGTATGAGCAACACTGTGGATAAGGATATGTCACAGTGAATCAACAAAATATGCAGTTTGATCAGCACATTCTGAGAGCAGATCATATATATCTATATATAGAGAGAAACAGAGAGAGAGAGAGAGAGAAATATCTCTTTTCTCATCTCTGACTCCCATCCCATTCTGTGCACTCCATGACAAAAATGCTCTGATTGGTTAGATCAACATAGAACCCAAAAATGACACATAGTAGAGACTTATTTATCAGGACAATGAATTAATTTGGTTATACAGTCCAAATAATAACTAATAGTAACAAAAATTAACTAACATTTCCACAGTGCTTGCTTTGTGTGAGTCATGGTTCTAAATACTTGAATAACTAAATATTGTAATAACTCATTTAATTCTCCTAACATTCTCAAATAGTAGAGTCTATCATGTTTTTATTTTTATAGAATAGTAAACTGAAAAATAATAAAATAATGTTCTAGACTAAGAGTAAACAAATAACTGCTCTTGGACCAAATTCAGCCAGCTGCCTGATTTTATAAATAAAGTTTTATTGATATATAGCCATGCTCATTTGTTTATGGTATCTGCTGTGGTTGCTTTCCCACTATAATGAAAAAGTTGAATAGTTATGACAGACACTATATGATCCATATAGAGTAAAATATTTAGCATCTGGCCCTTTATTGGTTCATATAGACTATCTGCCCCAAAAGTCTTCATTTGAAGCACACTGAAAAATCATGTTTATTTATGTCATCTTTTTGTTTCTATACTGAGAAGACAATCCCACTACTCCCAAACCCCCATTCTAATTTTGATTTTCCATTTTATTATTATTGTATTTTGGTGGTATATTAAAGCAAAATCCATCTGTCTATAATGTAAAATAATTTTCCTTGGTAGAGATTAAAAAAAAATGACCTGATTATTTATACCTTATAGAATTTAGAAATTGAAAATGCCCATGACTTTGCTCATCTTTTTCTTTGGTTTTTTTTTTCCCCAAGATACTGTCAGTCAATGCTCATCTTTTTAAAAAACAAATTTGGCAAATGACATCTGGAGATCCTGATTTATTTGCTAGGAGTCATGTGATCAGTCATGTGGGGTCTGGACAACAGCCCAACTCCCCTGACCTTCTCAGGAAGGCCCTGGTGGCCCAGCTGTCTGCCTCCTCATTGGCAGGGGCCCCTGAGGCAGCCATTTTGGAATCAATGCCCTGTGGGTAGAGACAGCAAGGTCAGATGATTATTTTTCCAATACATACAGCCAATTCCTAAGCTCTCAACAACAACAGAATCCAGAGAGTCTAGCTAAGTATTGCTATTATCTTTCTGTTTGAGCTTGTCTAGACTTGCACCCTGGCTTCTTTGTTTATCTCATTTGTGCATGGTGTGTGTGTGTGTGTTTATGTGTGTGCATGTGTGTGGAGTCTCCAGTTTTCATGACCAAACCTTAAGCAATTGAGAAAAATGTCTTAGGGTCTAACTAGAATGAATGCTACTCTAATAAATATTAGTTTTGATATCATCTGAGCCCTAGGATACGGAATATGAAATTTCCAAATGGTTATTATTCAAATCTATCAGTAAAGAGTACATCAGGGCCTCAGCGGAGCTGCACAGCTCAATTAGCACACATGGCATCTACTCAGTGTTTCCTGGATGCAGCTCACATCACCCAGGACCCTGTGTGAGCAACACTGTGGTTAAGGATATGTCACAGCGAATCAACAAAATATGCAGTTTGATCAGCACATTCTGAGAGCAGATCATTAAAATATGCAACCAGATCCCCCAAGTGCATGAAAAATTAACTAACAAGTTTTGTATCTTGATCAGTTTAATGAGTGAGAAGTCGCTGAACAAGAGTGTCAAATTGTACAGTCTGGCAAGGGGGCAGACAATTGTCAGAGAGCAGCTGGGAGGGCCAGAGCTAATACTTTTGGTTTTCAAAATACCAAGCTTTATAATTCAATGTCAGAAAAGGCTGATTAGTATTAAGATATTGTCTAGCCTGTGTCCAGCAGGATGTGATGTGATGTAGAGCCTTCTGATGTAAATGAAACATTGATTCTCTCTTTCAGGCTTCACTAAGTCTTAATAGACTCAGCTATGCGCCGGGAAGGCCCTGCCAATGGCTTCATATACACACGTATGGAACTAAGAGGCAGTGGCAGCCTTCTGGAAATATCTAAACCATCTGACCTTGAAGGGCAACTAAAAGGAAAAGAAAAAACTTATTTAATCAAACCGTATCAGAGATGCCCCATGCTATTAAGCAGGACTTAATAAATCAAGAATGCCCAAGCTAGAAAGTTGGTGGATAATTTGAGTCAGTTAAGCCCGAGTGGTTGATGATCACTAGAGGAGATGTGTGAATTGGATTGTCACAGAAGACTATGGGGCCTGCTTTCACCCTGCTATTGGCAGGATTCTAATGGGGAGGTTGACAGCCTACTCTTAACACAGCCACACATGCCCCTAGTGACTTGGCCCATGTATAAACAGGGACTTGAGCACCAGTCTGTTAATTCTGCTCGGCTACTTTATCTTGGCTGACTGGCTGGCATTGCAGCTGTGAGAATGTTGGTTTCCCAGGGCATAAATTTACCCCCTTTTATAGTGAGCTGGGCAATAGAAAGATGGCAAGCCCAAATAAAAGGCGGAAAGCAAATTCAAGTGGGAAACATTCTGCAGACAAAGGGGAAAATTGGCAGCCTGGCAAATGCTGAGACCGGAGCTGGCTGCTGGTTGCCCTTCCAGTGAGCATGTACTGTTGGAGCAGAGGAGATGAGAAGGGAAGCAGGCAATTGTGTGTGTGTGTGTGTGTGTGTGTGTGTGTGTCTTTTTCTACCTTTAATTAGACTTGCCTGAAGTATGGTACATGAACATAGAATGACCTTTGGTCAAATGTGATATGAGGAAAACTTTAAAATATGTGAATAGTTATAATTCTATTTTCATGAATGGCAGATAAAATAGAAATAGCACATCTAAGTATAGCAAAAGTGAGTCAAATTAAGATAAACTTAAAGAAAAATACTACATTTCAAAATAAAATAGGAAACAAAAAATGAAGAAAAATACTGTATATGTAACAGTGTATGTGATCATGGATATCTCAAAAATTATAAAGGGATTTTCGAATGGCTTGAAGTTTAGGAAAATTTGGACTAGATTACTTTCTTTAAATAAGAGAGTTTCATGCAATTTGGTCAATGAAGTAGTCCTGTATATGAAAAGATATAGCTTGGAGTGGATAATTTTAAGCAGGAAATGAGGATAGGAAATAAAAGTAGGATCTCAAAGTTTGTCATTTATCCCATTTTCAATTGTTCAGGGGACTATGGAAAACTCTCCAGCCATAAGTCAATCTTGAGGCTGACACATTAAAGAGCCATTATGAAACCATAAAAGTACTTTGGATTACCAAAAAAAGTTCAATTATTAAAAGTTTTAATTAAATTTATACTGAGTTTATTATAGATGATATCATACATCAAAAGTATACATACTATATATGTATGTCATACATACACACACATATGTATATTTCAAAAGAATAAACACACATGTTCTCCCAGCCAACTTAAGAAATAGAAAATGACTAATATTTCAGAGCTGACAATGTGCCCATCCAATAACAACTCTTGTTTCCTTTCATTCCCAGTTAACTTCTGTATTGAGTTTAATGCTAATCATTTTCTTGCCTTTTTAATAATCTTTTTTGTTTTGTTTTGTTTTGTTTTGAGGCGGAGTCTCACTTTGTTGCCCTGGCTGGAGTGCAGTGGCACGATCTCAGTTCACTGCAACCTCTGCCTCCCAGGTTCAAGCAATTGTCCTGCCTTAGCCTCCTGGATAACTGGGTTACAGGCGTGTGCCACCACACCCAGGTAATTTTTGTCTTTTTAGTAGAGACGACGTTTCACCATGTTGGTCAGCCTGGCCTCAAACTCCTGACTTCAGATGATCCACCTGCCTTGGCCTCCCAAAGTGCTGGAACTACAGGTGTGAGCCACCTTGCCCAGCCACCTTTTTAATAATCTTAGCACATATGTCTGTGCCCCTAACATATTGTCTAATATATTTAAATACAATATTTTCTGTCCTTGCATTTTATATTAAAAGGATCATTCTATATGGATTCTTCTGTGACTTGCTCTTTTCACTCAACATTATGGTTTTAATATTGATACAAGTTAATATGCAGAGATTTAGTTAATTTTATTCCTATGTGCTATTTCAGTGACTCTGTCACAATAATTTATCCACTATACTGCTTATGGACATGTGGATTGTTTTTTGTTATTGAATGTGAATAAGGCTGTTCTTATGGATCTCCTGGTGTTCATGGGCAAGAGCTTCCCTTGGTATACACCTGGGACTGGCATTGCCAGGGATAGGCATGTGCTTCTTCCATGTCATAAGGTACTGTCACAAGGTTTTGAGAACAATCTTATCAATTTGCATTTTTGCTGCTAACAATAGTAACAAACATAAAGTACCTAGCAAAAAATGTACAAAGCCAGATTTAAAAAAAACGACTTATTGAAAAATGTCAAAGAAGACCTAAATAATTTTGGAATTATGGAAAGCTTATGAATGTGAAAATTTAATGTAAAAATGTTAATTCTTCCCAAATTATCTGTAAATTTCATACTTTCTCTCTCCTTTTTTTCTCTCTCCCTCTTTCTTTCTCTCCTTTCTCTTCTTTCTTTCTCTCTGTTTCTTTCTTTCTTTCTATTTCTTTCTGTCTGTCTTTCTGTCTTTCTTCTAGCTCTGTCACCCAGGCTGGAGTGCAGTGACATGATCACAGCTCACTGCAGCCCTGTCGCAACTCAGGATCAGTCAATCCTCCCACCTCAGCCTCTTGAGTACCTGCTACTACAGGTGTGTGCCCCCATGCCTGTATAATTTTACTATTATTTGTAGAGACAAGGTTTCACAATATTTCCCAGGCTGGTCTTGAAGTCCTGGGCTCAAACCATCCACCCGCCTCAGCCTCCCAAAGTGCTGGGATTACAGGTGTGAGCCACCACACCTGACCCATACTATTTAATTTAAATTTAGATAGAGAAGTTGCAACCTGATTCTGAAGTTTATATGGAAATGCTAAGGATCAAGAATTGCTAGAATAATTTTGAGGAAGGAAAAATAAGGCAATATGCTCTACCAAATACGGCAATTGAAACAATGTGGTATTGGTGCAAGGATAGGCTATATTTTAAAAGAACAAAACATATTATAGATTCCAGAAACAGACCCTTCCCTAGAAGAAAATGGTATGTGTAAAGATGGCAGTACAGATCACTGGAGAGGGGATTAACTCCTAAAACAAATGGAGCTCTATTTGATTGACTATACAAAAATAAAATAAAATAACAGATCCTTATATTCCACCACGAACAACTATCAATTCTTTGTGATTTAAGAACTTAAATATGAAATGTAAAACTTTAAAAACTTTTAGGAGACAACAAAGGAGAATATATTTATAATCATGTAGAGAAGGATTTTTAAAAATAAGACACAAAAAGCACAAAGCATAAAGAAAATTATTTATAATTTTGGCTACAATATAATAAAGACATACAAGTGATTTTTAAATATCATAAAGAGATCAAACTTTAAGCCACAGATGCAGAGGACATATTTGAGATGTGTATATTGAAAAAAGGACATATAAAAGTACATATAAAAAGCACTTACAAATCAAGAAGAAAAAGATCAAGAACCAAATGGAAGATTAGGCAAAGGATATGAATAAGCACTTCACAGAAGAAAATATGAATGACAAATAAATATTGAAAGATGTTCAAACTCATGGATGATCAGGAATTGCAATTTAAAACCAGAATGATATAATTTTACTCTAACTAGATTGGCAAAAATTTAAAAATCAAGCACTATTAACTGTTGATAATGATGTAGAGTGAAAAATTCTCACCTACTGAAGATGAGAATGTAAATCAGGACAGCTATTTGGAAAATAAATAAGCATTTTTCAGTAAAGTGAGAGATTCACATATCCTATGACCTAACAATGCCATTGCCAGGAGAAACACTTGCATGTTAGCATTAGGAGACATGAATAAGGATGTCCAAAGCTGACTCTTGCAATTGCAAAAACTGGGAACAAGTCATATGTCCAACATAAAAGAAAGGATAAAATAAGAGAAAGGCATATAGTGGAACACTATGCAACTGTAAAAAGTAAATCATCCACAGCATAGGATGAATCACAAGAATGGAATATTGAATGAAAAACATTGAGTCACAGAAGAATATGTACTATATTACCACATTAATATTAATATTTCAAAACATGGAAAATATTTAGATAAAAACATAGGTTATAAAATTATGAAGCAAAAAGCAAGGGAATGATGATATACAATTCAAATATTGTGTTATTTCTAGATGAGAAGAAGGAGGAAAAATTGGGAAGTATACACATTCTAATTGCAATTAATGTCCATTCCTTAGCCTGAGTGGTGAGTATATGAGTGTTAATGTCATCATTCTTTATATATAAGTATACATTTCATATAGTCATTTGTATATGTTGTAGAACCCATAATTTAAATAAAAGAAATTATACAAGTAACAAATACGGCAAAATTTGTGAAAGTGTCACTTGATTAACCAAAGAATGGGTCATTCTTTGCCAGAGAGAAAAGGAGCTATGACCGCAGGATACGCACTGCCAGAAGCTCCAGCAATTCTTTGGGGACACCAGTGCATACATAAAGATCTGGCAACTGACACAAAATAGATATTTAATGAAGTTGGAAAAAGGCCAGGCATGGTGGCTCACACCTGTAACCCCAGCACTTTGGGCGGCTGAGGCGGATAGATCACTGGAGGTCAGCTCAAGACCTGCCAGGCCAACATGGTAAAACTAAAAATACAGAAGAATTAGTTGGCATGGTGGCACGTGCCTGTCATCCCAACTAGTTGGGAGGCTGAGGCAGGAGAATCACATGAACCTGGGAGATAGAGGTTGCAGTGAGCCAAGATCGCACCTTTGCACTCCAGCCTGGGCAACAGAGTGAGACTTGGTCTCAAAAAAAAAAAAAAAAAAGAAATAATAATAAAGTTGGAAATGGAAGGAAGGAAGTGAGGAGCAGAGGGGAGGAAGGCAGAGAAAGGGGAGTAAAGGGGCTAGCTGTCCTGCGTTTGTAAACAACTGATTTTACACAGTAAATAGATTCCTTGTTTGGAAAGAGTTCAGTGCTCATTTCCATGGAGGGAGAGTTCTATTCTCTTGTAGAATTTAGCCCATTGTGCCTTCATGTTACTAATGGCTATACTGACAGCTATAGTACACCACTGAGACTTGCTTGTCAAACATTAACTACTATGCTATGTTATTATAGATTTTTTTTCTGATAGAGTAATCACTACTACTTATATGGAATGACAGAAGCTGCCTGATAGTATTTAATCTAATTCAAAAATATAAGAAATACCCCAGCTATGTAAGACATAGAAAGACCCAAAGGGATTTCTTTTTTTTGAAAAGTCAGGACAGGAAAGGAAGCATTAAACATATAACTAAACTCTGACAGACTGCACCTTTTGCTTCAATTTCACAGGAATTGAGGTTGTAGATAAATAATTCAATATGTTGATTCCTTGCTTGCATCTGCATTTTAAATTGATTTTTTAAAGTTGAATAAATACAAAATAATATTCACAACATATTTCTTAAGTACAAAAAGGGTGAAAAAGAAAACTTCTGTACATACCAGCTTTTAGAAAATAAAACATTAATGCAATCTTAAAGTTCTTCGTGTATTCTAGCTCCTTGCCATTCCATTTTTTATCCTATGAGAAATAATGACTATCTTGAATTTTATTTATATCATTCCATGTTTTTATTTCTAGTGTTATATATTTATGCATATTCTTAAACATTAAATTCTTTTCTTACACATTTTTGAATTTCATATAAATATAATTGTAGTGTGTTTTTCTCCTATAACTTGTGTTTTTTTTCATTCAACACCCTCTTTCTGAGATTCATCCATGTTGATAATGTGGATGAATAATTGTTCACGTTACTGTATGAATATCGCAACTTAGTTACCCATTTTCTTATTGATGGATATTTAAGTCGTTTACAGTTTTTTATTATTATGACAATATTCATATATTATGACATATATTTTGTATATGTGTCCTGGTTTACATGTATAAGTTTCTCTAGAACTATACCTAGGCGTGAAATTATCAAGTATAATATGCGCATCTGCAACTTCATTAGGTAATCTAAATTGTTTTCTAAAGCAATTTACTAATTTGTACTTCCACTAGTATTGATTGAAAGTTCCTCTTGTCCATATCTTTACTGGCCACTTTTGACACTGTTATGGGTTAGTACTCAAGTCCTCCAATGTGTCCACTTAAATCAGTGTAGCTGTGATTTAGTCATTATAAAAATCACACACTTAGATCTATACCTACTACCTGAAGTTGGTGGTTCACATTGAATTTGGCTATAGTCTTCTCTGGATATTTATCAAAAAGCAGGACTTAAAAAGGTGGATAATTCTTGTTTTTCCAATGAAGTGCTGATTGACAAATATGAGGAAAAATCATGATGTTATTACTACAAATGAAATATTGTATTTGGCACTGCTAGAAAATCACCCAAATTCTGTGGGTTTCTGACTTTGTAACTACAAGATATTTGGATCAAGTATACTTATTTTAGGTGACATATGAATTCATAATCCCAAGGAAAAAGCCTCATAAAAATAACAACATTAAATATATCTTACAAAAGAACCATTTAACTTGGCAAAATATTAATGAAATAAAACACATGGGTTAGATTTCCTTTAAAATACACATAGGAATAAATTGCGCTCAACAAAATATGCTTTGGCTCTTGCCAAACTAGAAACATCTGAAAACAATGTAAGAGATTTTCTTAAACCACAGCATGTTTCTGGCTTTGTCCACCACTTCATTAAGTGTTGCTTTAATAATGAAGTATATTAGGGATGGGGGCTGCATCCAGCTCCCAAACCTTTCTTTATGGGGTAGTAAAGATAAAGACAATAGTACTCACATTAAAAAAATTTAATTTAAGGCTCTTATGTTTTTAGCATATGTTTCATATCAGCCTTAGTAGTTATTTTCTGAAATCTCCTTTAGTTGAGAAAGTTAGTCATTGTTTTGTCCTTGAAATTTTGGTGGAAATCTTTTATGATGGCTCAAGGATAAAGGAACTAGGTAAGATGTTTCCCTGGCAACTCTAATACCATTGCTTATAAAGAACCAGAGTTATGTATGCTGGTGAAACATATTCAAAGTTTAGACATTTTTCAAGGCAAGTTATAGCTTTATTTAGTGTCTTCACAATTTGAACTCCTGAACTGTTAAAAGTAAGGTTGTGGAAATGACACAAAAGCATTCATAAACACCATTTTAAAGCAAATATATTAAAACTTAGTGCAATCCCAATACATGTGTAGACACATATTCTAATCTTATGAAAAAATGCATTTTTAAAATAAAATATTAACTGCTTCAGAATTCTAGTTTCAATAAAAATAAGCTACGTAAATCTGACCAATTATTCTATTAGGACAAGAAAATCTGGAAAAAAATAATTTTTAAGTGTTCGGAAAAACAGTTTGTTCCAAGGTTTTAAAAATGCAAAACGACAATAAAGTATCAGTGAGTCAATATGTGGAAGGGATCAAAGCTCAGGGAGGTGAACCTGGCTTTGAGGGCCATTTTTCCTTGGAGAGCTTTGCTCACTCAAAGGGAACCTGAAAGTCTAAGAGGCTGAGAAGTTGAGCATTACTTTTCACAGCTTCAAGAGAAAAGTGAATGGTCATTAGAGTTTAGGACCTATCAAGAAGGAAAGGAGACTTGTAGAAACCCCTGTAGAAACTCTGAGGGAATCTATACCAGAGACAGGACAAACTGGAAATAGAAGAGAACTCAGCTTAAACTTATCTCAATACCTAAACTGAATTGAGATGATACTAATGCTAATGCCTCTAGGTATCTGGCATAAGCAAATATAAATCCTCTTCCTAAGAACATGACATCCTTAGCATTAAATTATTTCTACAATGGACACTGCAAATACAATGCCCATTCACACACACACACACACACACACACACACACACACACACACACGTAAGCATACAAGGAAACAATAAAATATGAATTAAAAACTAGAAAAAAATAACCAACAGAAATGGACTCTCTGAATCTCCAGATACTGAAATTGTTAGGCAGAGACTTCAAAATAATTATGCTTACTATATTTGAGGAGGGGGGAAAAGACATAATTAAAAATTCAGTAGAGAATTGGAATTTATATATAAAAAAGAAACAAGTGAAAATTCTATAAACAAAAATGACAATGGCTAAAATTAAAATTTTAGTGGATGAAAGTCTGTTAGTCACAGCTGAAGAGGGAATTAATAGAGTAGAAGACAAATCAGAAAAAAAAAAATCCAGACTGAAGCACAGAGAGCCAAAGGATAGAAACTAAAATAGAATTAAGAGACATAAATAGTACAATACAGTGGTTTCGTATACACGTAACTGAAGACTTACTAGAAAAAGAAAGGGAATGGGGCAAGATTAATAATTTGAAGAGGGAATACCTATAAATACTCCAAAAATGACCTCAAACTACAGATTCATGAAGCCCTATGAATCTTAAGCAAGATAAATAAAAAGAAATTCACACCTAGGTATATCATAATATCATTATTGAAATAATATCTTGTGGTGATTCCTCACACACACACATACATACACACATATTATATATACACATGTAAGATTATATACGTTTACTTGTTATATTCTTTAATGAAGCACTAAAAGAATAGTAAGCAATATATATTAATAATTTCTAAACTTATTGAGGGGAAAAGAGGAATAAAAATCTCGATGAAAACAAAAGCAAGACAGGAGAGAAACAGAATCATAAAACGAATAGAACAAATTGAAAACAAATACCAAGATGGCAAATTTAAACCCAAATATGTAAATAATGGAATTAAATGCAAATTGTCTAAATGTTCTACTTGAAAGACAAAGATGATCAGATTGAAAGAAAAAAAACAACCATATGATATAAAAAAGAGATATCTAAAACATAAGGATAAAGAGAGCATAAAATTAAAAGGATAAAAAGAAACATAGCATGCATATATTAACCAAAAGATTTATGTAGTGTTATTATTATCAGCAAAGCCAACTTTGATAGAGAAAGCACTATTAGAAAATGCTTCATAATAACAAAAGTAATTTGGCTGGGTGTAGTGCCTCGTGATTGTAATCCCAGAACTTTGGGAGGCCAAGGTGGGAGGATCACTTGAGGCCAGGAGTTCAAGACCAGCCTGGGCAACATGGCAAGATCCCCGTATCTAAAATAATTTTTAAAAATTAGTAGAGCATGGTGGTACACCTGTAGTCCAAGCTACTCAGGAGGCTAAGGTAGGAAGATTGCTTGTGCTCAGGAGTTCAAGGCTGCAGTAAGCTATGATTATGCCACTGCACTCCAGCCTGGGTTACAGAGTAAGATCCTGTCTCTAAAAATAAAAATAAAATAATAAAAGTTTTTATCCACCAGGACGATTATAACAATTCAAACTTTCTATCCAAGTATAACAGAAACTCAAAATAGATAGAATTACAAAATACACAGAACTTCAAAATAGACATAAGGAAAAACAGACAATTCCAAAACATACCAAAAATTGTAACACACTTCTAAATATCTAATAGAACAAGAAGGAAATTAGATATTTTAGGTGTTATGTTATAAAAGTATAAGATTATAATAATGGAAAAATAATTTTAAAACTTGATCTGATATAGAACACTGGATTCAGCATGCAGAACTGTTTTTAAATGATCATATACTGAGACATGGAACAAGTTTCAAAATATTATAATGGATTGAACAGACTAGGATCTCTGCCCACTGTGGGAGAATAAGAAGGTAACTAGAAAAATCTCGAAATATTTGGAAATCAAACAGTGGATTTCTAAATAGCTGCTTGGGTCAAAAACATCACAATAAAAATAGAAAATATTTTGAACTAAATGATAGTAAAAATACAACATATCAGTCCTTACAAATGGCAACTACAGCCATGGAACTTATGGTTTTAAAGGCAAATGTGAGGAAAAAAGAAAAGATAAAAATCAATGGCCTTAATTTCAAGCTCAAGAAAATAAAAGGAAAAAAAAATGATAGCAGCAAAATAAACCTAGAAAAAGTAGAAGGAAGTAATGAAGATAAAAATATAAAATCCATGAACACAAGTTACAGCAAAGACTTTAGGAAACCTATATATATATATATATATATATATATATGAATAGCTAAATATAATTCCAAGAGGCTAAGGGAAAATGTAAACCCAATAAAAGTTGTAGAAAAGAAACAAGGGGAAAAAAAGCAGAAGTTAATGAAATAGAAAATACAAAAATAAAAAAGATGGGAGTGAGGCTGACCAACAAGACTGACTCTGGTTCCTTGAAATGACTAATGACAAGAAGATTCAAAAAAAAAATCAGAAGTGGGTACAGATAAGTTTTAAAAAGAAGCAAGAGATAAATAAATTGAGAAAAAGTTTATATTTGCAGATGATAAGATTGCCAACAATGCAAGAGAATCTACAAGTAAACATTTAAAACTAATAATATGGTTCAGCAAGGGTGTAGATAAAGAACAATATACAAAAATCCTTGAAGTTCTCTTATACTAGGAATAATAAAATAGAAAATGGAATAGGAAAAAAGAATCACATAAAAAAGAAGCAACAGCAATTGAACTATAAAGTATCTAGGAATAAACCCTACAAATATGTGCATGAACTTAATGAAAACAATATGTAATGGTTTATTTAGGAACAACAAAGAGTACTTGAATAAGTAGAAATTTTACCTTGTTCATAAATTAAATAAATCAACATGCTAAAGATACTGATACTCCCCAAGTAATCTATATATTCATTACAATTCTCATCAAGATTTCAAATTGATTTCTATGGACTCTGATTGCATGTAAAATTTCTGTAGTCAAAGAACTGCTAAGACATTTCAAGAAGAAAGAACAATGAAGGGGTACTCTTTCTACACTACATTAAGACATTATAAAATGAAGATAATCAAAAATGGTGTAGTACTGGCATAAAGGAAAACAAATAGACCAATGACCATAACAGAGATTCCTGAAATAGGCCTGAACATATATTTAAGCTTGGAGTATAACAGCTGGTATCATAAATCAATAGAGTATTACAACATTTAAAAATTTGTATTAGAAAAACATGCTGTCTGTATACAGAAAATGAAACCAGACTTCTACCTCACATTAAAAACAACAAATGAATTTTGCATTAAAACCTAAACAGGAAAAAAACTACATATTTTAGAAGAAAATAAAAGAGAATCTTTATGAACTTGGGCTAAGCAAAGATTTCTTAAGTAAAAGAGAAAAAAATATAAACTATCAAGGGAAAATTTTTTTTAATGAAAACATTCAATCTAATTTATTGCTCGATTTTTAGGAATACAAAATATTAAAATTACCCAAGGGCCAGTCATTAAATAAATGGTGGTGCATCTGCTCAGTGGACTGGTAGACAGCTTTACAAAGAGTCAGTAAGCTCTCCACATGCTGAGTTGGAAAGAGTACCAAGACATATTGTTAAGTAATGAAAGCAATTTGCAGAACTGAGTGTATAGAGCAAACAACCTTGTATGTAAAATTGTGGAAATAGGTCAGGCATGGTGACTCATGCCTGAATCTCAGAACTTTGGGCAGCTGAGGTGGGTGGATTGCTTAAGCCCAGGAGTTGAAGACCAGCCTCAGTAACATGGCACAACCCTATCTCTAAACAAAAAAATAATGAAAATTAGCCTAGTGTAGTGGTACACACCTATGGTCTCAGCTACTAGGGAGGCTGAGGTGGAAGGATCTCTTGAGCCTGGGAGGCTGAGACTGCAGCGAGCTGTGATCGTACCACTGCACTCCAGCCTAGGTATCAGAAACCCTGTCGGGGGAAAAAAAATCATGGAAATAAAATACATACTTTCACTTGTTTGTATTTAAATTAAGAAACTTTGAAGGGATCCATCTTGTTTCTTGTGGCAGGGGGTCAGCAAGAACGAAGTAAATGGGCAACAAGGATATGTGAGTGGGCATCTTTTCACTCTATGTACGTACATCTTAAAGTTTAAACTATACTAATGTATTACTTTTTTAATTTTAAATTTTGATAAATAAAACTTGTATATTGCAAATATTTCCTGTCAACAAAGCTCAAAAACAAATTAAATATAATTACAATAAATGTAGCAAACAAAGCCTTAATATTTGCAGTATGTAAACTATTCTTTCAAATCAGTAAGAAAAAGACACTCCGTATGAATCCATGAAAAGAATATGAATTTGAACAGATATCTAACTGAAGAGAAATTATGAATATGTTCAGAGTATAAAATATATTTACTTTCATCACTTATCAGAAAAAGGTAAATTAATACAAAAAAGATACCATTTTCATCCATCGGGTCAAATTAAGGAGGTTTTATTCAACAATGTCAGATATGTGACAAAAAGTCACTCTTGTGGGAACGTTGACTGGTTCTGACATGTTGAAGTATAATTTGGCAGCATTTAATAAAATTAAAAATCTGCATACCCTACAACCCAGAAATTTCACTTCTCGATATGAATCCTAGACAAATTCCTGCAACTGTGTACAAGGAAGCATTTATAAGGATGTTCCTTTTGGCTTGTATTTAACAAACACTCATGTAGCACTTACTACATTCCAGTCATGATTCCAAGCATTTTACAAATATTACCCCATACAATCCTCATAACAACTCTAGGAGGTAAGTACCATTAAGATCCTCACGTTATAGATTAAAATATATATATATTAACATAACAAAAATGTTGAGGACATTGCCCAGGGTTATGTGGCTTGTAAATGATAGGACTGGATTTGAACTTAGGCTGGCAACCCAGCCCAAGTGTGCTCTTTCAACCCTAAATCCACATTATCTCTTAGTAAAATTCTGCAAACTACTTAGAGCTTCATCAATAGAGGAATGGATATAACGGAATAGATGAATGGATATACAAAATGCACTATATTCATAACACGAAATGCTATCAGCAACTAAAAGTATAGCTATCTCTTTATCTATCTTTCTATCTGTCATGTATACATCCATCTATAGGTAGCTATATCACTTATGTACATATGAATAACTCTCTATGCATAGTTGAAAATTTTTTCAATGCAAAACAATTTTATATGAATATAAATTATTTATAAATGAATGCCTCTCAAACCTTAAAGACTGCATTTCTTTATGAAGCTCAAATATTCTGATGCAGTGATTTTGCTTTCTGAAATATCTCTTTAGATAAATCTGTTTCAATTCTAAAAGCATTGATAGAAATCTAATTTTATGACATTTTCAAATCAGTTGATCTTTTTATCATGACTGCATTACAAAAACAAAAATTCAAGTCAGGTCAGAATTTTTTTTTTTCTGTAGCTGAGTGAATCTTAGTTATATGTGGTTATACAATTTCATTTTAAATTTATTAATGTTTTTCCTATTCAAAAATAACATGATCAGTGCAGAAAAGTCAGTAAGAGAAGTAAAATAAGAAAAGAAGGCATTCATGTGACCTCATCAGAGTAGATATCCACCTTTCACATCCTGATGATTAGTTTCTTTCCCTCCCTCCCTCCCTCCTTTCTTCTGTCCCTCCCTCCCTCCCTTCCTTCCTTCTCTCCTTCCTTTCTTCCTTCCCACCTCTCTCTCTTTTTCTGTTTCTCATTTATTCACCTATCTGGATATTTATCCATGAAAAAATGGAACCTGTTTCTCTCCTATGAATAAAGCTAGTTATCTTACAGCAGATCTGCTTTTTTCAGGTAAGAGTCACTTGATTCTTTCTTTTAGTTACGTAATGAAGAATGAAGAGGTTCTCATTGTCCTTGGAAATGTATTGTGGAAACTTTCCTGGTCTTAAAAAAGCCAGTCTTCACAATAGTCCTTGAAATGCAGACTCCATCCTGATAAGAGATGGATCAATTTCTCTTTAAAAAAAAAAAAGAAGAAGAAAGAAACAAAATATTCAAATGTTGGAGCATGGTTAAGATGAAAAAATATATAGTGCATTATAGAATATAAATGAATTATTATTATTATTATTATCATTTTGAGATGGAGTTTTGCTCTTGTTACCCAGGATGGAGTGCAATGGTGCAATCTCGGCTCACTACAACCTCCACATCCCAGGTTCAAGTAATTCTCCTGCCTCAGCTTCCTGAGTAGCTGGGGTTACAGGCATCGCCACCACGCCCAGATAATTTTATTGTATTTATTTATTTTTTATTTTTAACAGAGACGGGATTTCTTGGTGTTGGTCAGACTGGTCTCAAACTCCCAACCTCAGGTGATCCACCAACGTCAGCCTCCCAAACAGCTGGGATTACAGGCATGAGCACCCGGCCAATGGAATATTATTTTATATTTAAATGATATAGATGAATATTATTAATCTGAAAAGATGTTTGCAACATATGTGAAAAGAGATTATATTATTCAGTATAATCTCTCTCTCTTTTTTTTTTAAAGGTATAAATATGTAACCTATCGGTCCCACTTCACTGTATTAGGGAACAAATGTGGTCACATCAATTTTATTTTTCTAATTAATGTTCACATTCTCACTTCTCCTTATTATCAGAAAATATTTTCCTTTTATGCTAAACATGTCTCCACTGTCTCCAGCTAGAGATTTCTCAGTTTACATTAGTCTTGCTTCCAAATGCCAGCTGGAGAGAGAGATCAAGTCTGACAAGCTTACCATTATCGGTGTTATAGATGTCGTACTGTGGGTCACTGAGGACTGGTTAGTTGTACAGGCTCTTTAACAAGACTGCTCTAGGGTTGCAGCTTTCGACGTTTGGGTCCCTGCCTCAGTGGTGCCCAGGCTTGGTCCCGAGGTCTCAGCTACTCAGATCTCTGTCACATGCTCAGTCTCAGAGGAAGGTCTTTCACTATCAGCCACAGCTGGACCCAAATCCTTAGGCCCTTGAGTCTGAGTCATCAGGTGAACCTCCTCCACTGCTCTTGTGACTTCCACCTGGAGCCATTTCTGTGAGCAGACCATAGACTTGTTTCTTTCTGTATGACCTATCACATTTCTCTGACTTCAAGTCTTGGCAAGAATTTTCCCTTTCCATTTTTTGCTATTATAAGACATTCACAGCACTGTGATGAATGTCTTTATAACCAAGTCCTAGAAACTGAATACCTGGATCCAAAGGTGCACATTTTTATAGATTTTTGACAAGCCAAATTGACCTTCAGAAAGGTTTCTTGCACCCAGGAGAGCCCTCCCACAAACCTAGGTTAGGCCAATTCTGTCAGGTGGAAAGTTTTTAATGGTAAATGGCAGAAAACTCAAAATCACTTAAGTTGTTAAGGAATTTATCAGTGTACACTGAAGGGTGGATCTTGCTAGCTTTAGGGGCAGGTGGTTTAAGGGGCCCAAATGAAGTCAACAGTTTTCTTGGTGGTAAAAGGGCAACAGCAGCCAGACCTTACAACTTCTTGTCATCAAGCTGAGCAGCTTAGACTTTTTTTCTCCCAAAGCTGACCATTCATCGTTGTCCCCTCATTGGCCTAGAAGGTGTCACACACCTCCCCTGCATTAGTCATTACAATCATGAGAATGCAATTACTCTAATTTGGCTAAGACCAATTAAGGCCCATTCTATCTTTAGTCATGGACTCTACCCAAAGGATACGGTTTTCGAAGGGAAATTTGGGTGCAGTTTTGACTAGAAGTTGAGTAAGTGAATGTTGAGTGGCAAACACAGGGGAAAGTAATCTTCACCCCACGAATAGTCCTTTTAATTGATCCTGTAATTTATTTACATGCAATATGATTGCCTCTGAATGGAAATACTTATATTTCCACTTGTGCACCTTACACCTGACTCTCCCCACTGCAGCTCCCCCACCCCACAACCCGCCACCACACTCACATGGTTTGACTGAAAGCTCTGGTTGAGAGAGGCTCAGAAATGTTTTATCACCTTATGTGTAGACAAAACCTCAGATCAATAAGAGAAGAAAGCCCATGCCATACACTTAGAGGGAGAGAAGAGCCTCCAGATACAATAATCCACTGGGCACCACCAATTAATTTATGCATTAGAGGTTTTAAAGTGCATTCTTCTTAGAGAGAGATAAGGTGACATGGGAGTGCTTGTGAGGGATCCCCAATGAATTAGGTCTGAAGAGAGGAGTTCTATATTTGGATGGAAAAAGGAAGGGAGTTAGCAATTTGGATGGACGCAAGAAGGAACCATGCGGGCTCAGAAAAATCCCTAGTGCTAGCTACCAGGGAAGTTTCATTCAGTTGTTCTGTGTTTTGTAAGCGATACCAATAGTATAATCAGACTTTTGCTCCCTCACACTAGCCATTTTTGCTTCTCTTGTGGTATTTTTCTTCTATCATATTTGGCTTAAATACCATCTCATTCCAGTGCTTCCCTTCCTCCATTCCTTCCCCAAGCCTTTTTCCTGATGCCTGTTAAAGGGCCCCACATCTGATATTAACCTAAAACATCCTTAATTTCTTGAAGTGAGTTATTCATTAACAGAAACTAAATTACTGGTTGTTAGGCAAATCTAATTCTTTTAAACTACGGATCTGCTCAGAGAAATCTGTACATCTAGTGTAGAAATAAGTGAAGCTTTGTCCCAATTATTAGGTCTAAGCAGAAGTTTGGGAGAGAGAGGAGAAGTTACTTATTTGCCCGATTCCGCACGGTGAGTCCACGGGGAGGGAATGAAGTGTACTGCTGGCTTGACAAGCAGCACAGGGAGACGCGGCTGCAGCCCACAGGACTGGGCAGCAGCTGCAAAGCTGCCTTTTAACATGGTCATGGGTCCCAGGCGCAGTGCTCTAAAGATCAAGCATTTTGCCTTCTATTTTCTATGACCAGAGATTCCTGTGCAAAGAGGTATGGCTGTCTTCTTTCATGTCCTTTTGTTCAGCAAAAACAAAAGCTAATTAAAGTAAATGTCAGAGGCTTCAGAGAGGCAGAGTGGGGATAGGAGAATGGAGCTGAGAAACTTCCAGGGGCTGGCTGATTATGCAGATAGAGTGCATTTGGGAGCTGTGTGTCTAGCCATGTATGCATGCATTTCGGTTATTAGGGTAAAAATGCCACTTCTCTGTGGGTTATTAAAACATGTCTCTAGGCCTCAGGAGCAGAAAGCTGTGCTTCTACATTCATATTATGTGCATTTTTGTTTTTACTCTGTAATAATCTAGTCTCTATATAACTATTTTGTACTTTTGTTTACCTCAATCAACATTTTGCAACCAACAAAGAAACTGGCTCTGCCTATGAATTTTCAAATAAAATTAAATACTGTAGCATCATTAGAGTCAGTAGGTTGAACAGGGTCACCATTACTGTTGGTTGCTGCTGCTGTTTTTTCCTTTGGTGTTTCAGATATCTTAAAAATCATAATTAAATCTAACCACTTTTTTGTTCTTTCAGATACATACTTAAATTGTTCTAGTAGTCAACCATTGGATTAAATGACATTTATATATTTTCAATTTAAAAAGCAAAAAAAATTTAGAGAATTGAGTTGACCATAAAGATATTTAGTAAATGAAACTTAAATATAAATGAAGATACATTTAACATTGAGTTTTCTTTATAGTTTGAGAGTTTTGGTACATTTTCTGAAGAAACGAACCCACAGAATTTGAATTAGGATTTTTCAGCAAGGTTTGTATTATTCTAGAGCAAAAATGACCTGCAAAATCAAAATTTACAGGTGAAAATAAATACAGTGTAAAATTATGACAAGTCACAAAAGCCTTGATTTAAAAAATTTTATTAGACTTGAAGATAAGTATTTCTCATTCTTCTGGAAGAAAATGTTTCCTATTTGTGTTTTAATAAGTTGAAATATGTAATCAAAATTAAGTAGTTTTTTGACCTCTTGCCTAAATAGGTCACCAAACTTATTTTTTTAAATATACTTATGAAATAAGCTTGCTACAAACTTATGCACTCTAGCAAAAAGACAGGGCTGAGTCTTTTAGGATCGCTTGGAATAAGTTAGCCTCAGAGGCTTTCAGTAGAAGTGAAGTGTAGCGACGCGTCACAGCCAAGGAAGCCCCGAGACGTCCAGGGAACAATAGACATCTTGTGGGAAGGGCTGTAATGTATGCAGCCAATTCCCATGGGAACGCCTGTAGTCCTTTCACGCTGTGTGAAAAAGATGCTCCTTCAAAAGAATCTTTAATCCTTTCTTTCAAGAGAAAATCTGAGAACTTTATTGAAAGTTTCTCGAACTGAAATGGGTCTAAGTTTGTTAATTAGCATTTTTTTAAAATACAGGTGAATAAAATGAAAATATTTTGATACAGAGTAACATAGTCTAAAGCGTAATGTAAATAAATTTTGCCGTTCTGGAATTTTCTGAAGTGGGAAAGCCAGGGAATATCCTAACCTAAGTTGCAAGCTAGAGGCTGAATTCTTCAGAATAAATTGGTTTCTTGAGTTAATTATGGTGATTGAAATATCTCCCAAGAGTTTCAATTATTCTACAGGCAGTATCCCAATAGTGTGGTGATTAAGTCGTCTGGTTTGTGTATACTTTCATTTAGCAGAATCTACAGATGCATAATAGAGTAAGCCACTAATGTTTTATTAGTGGACATTGAGTGTAGGTCACCTTAAAAGTCGTAAAGAAAGTAGCTGGTGCCCTGGAGGGACACTCCTTTCTCACTAATAAACATGGGAAGGAGTGCAACACTTCTGTGGAAAACTCAGGTGTTTGGATTACCCGCCACAAAAAGTTTGAGATACCTTATATCCTAGCCCATTTCTGCTCTATAAAAACATTCACTGTTATTGTTCAACCTTGGTGGGGGTAGGATCATAGTCAAGCTATCTCTCCAGGAAACAAGGTTGCCAAAAAATCAACAGGGACACATTCAAGAGAGTGAAGTTTATAGATGAAAAGTGAACAACCCAGAGTTAAGGACAGAATGACTAAGATAGGGAAAGGACAACTAAGGTATAAATATGGCACGAATGGAAACAACCTAAGCATCTTCAGCTCTGTGAACTCAATTTAGTGAACAGTACAGTAGTGTATTAGTTTTTAAAAGGTATAGCATGGGATGTGTTAACTGGTGGACCATCTATAGGAATAATAGTACTCCTAAGGATATGATTGCTGGCACTTCTTCTGTGGTTGCCATATGCCAGGCTCTGTGTTAAATGTTTTACATCATCTCCTGAAACCTCCCAACAACCCATATCAAAATCCTAAGGAGCGAAGTAGGAACTCGAGGCTCAGGAAGGCTAATTAACCTGCCCACATTTACTCTATAGGTAATGGCATAGCTGAGCTTGGAACCCAGTTGAGTCCAGATTCCCATACTCTTATCACTCTGGTCTTTTTACTGGAGTTCCACAGAGTGTTCAATTCAGGACTCTACACACTTTTCAAAAAAAGAAAGAAAACTGCATTACAATGTAGTAATTAAAAATCAGTAATAATGAATAGAGGATTAAAAGGGAAGGCTAAAGCAATATCATCTATTCCATTAAAAGAGGAGACTTCATTAGTATCTTGTAAATCAGAAAACTACCAGTGAAAAAATACAGCTACTCATGAATGACTGGATTCTTGATTTTTACACAGAAATTCTTCAAGGAGATAGTTCTCCAAATGTGGATGGCATAAAAACATGGTTGATCACCAAGTGTCTAGGCAGATTTATGAGGTCATTCTCCTGGAACATATGACCTGGTTTAACTGTGGTCACCCTGACCACACTTTGAATAGACACATCCTGGTGAGCACAAAGATGACATTATCTGCATGATAGCCACCTGTAGGCATTGCCAGAAGACAGAAGATTTGATAGCTATAGTTCTACCACAGGAACAGACGACTTAGGGGTAGAGAAGAATGCAGTTTTTAAAACTGTCCTTTTTAAAGTGCACTGTTAACTGTTTAAACAGTAAAGGAAATTTCCAGTGTCCTTTTCTCCATCGCAGTGTCAATAGATTAAGCAGGATAAACCTTTTTTCTGAGTGTTGCTGCAATATTTAAAAGTACAAATCCAACATATCTGGTCCACGTGGATTTTTATGAAGAACCTCCCAGCAAATAAGGAAAGAGACAGTATGTATGTTGTTAACTAAGTTTGTTCTGTTTATTAGCAACTTCCTGCATACTTAAACTTTCAACAGTATTACTCTAGAGGCACAGCAAAGGGATATTTTCTTTAGGAGGTGACTCTTACTGGACAAACGCTCAGTGTTTCCAAAACCTGTGTGAAATCTCAGGGAGAGGGAAGTGTTAATGAAGCTGCAGTTCTCTTCTCCTCCCCTGGGGCTCTGAGAGGTGGCTCCCTACAGCCATTCCGTTCACCTGCTTAAGCTCCTGTTGAAAACTGTTTCCTGCGTGGCTCGCCCCCGCCCCCTATTCTTCCCTGGGAAAGTATAGATTTTCACGAACACAGGGAGTTCTGTTTTCTCTGTTAAAAACAACTCTCCTTTACTGGAGCAGGCTTTGTGTTTCACCCCAGGAAACGGAGCGTTGCACTGGGAGGTAACTCCGCTGGGTGAGGTGCAGCCTGTCACCTGACCGGTCTCTGGGGCTGCCGGTGGCATCAGGCTGCATTCCTTGAATTCTTCCACCCGGCACCGGCTCCGCAATGAACAACTTCAGGTTCACTGAGCTGAGCGGATTCCACTCGCTGTGGCCTCGGAGCCTGCCTGAATCTCCCGTGCAGTCTCAAACCTTGCAGCTGAGTAACTCAAGGGCGCCTTTGAGGAGTAGCACGCAGGTAAAGCGAGTTTGCGCGGGACAGCTGTGACTCCCTGAAATGTGCCACACTTGGCGCCGTCATTTCTGTTTCTGTGGTTTCTGTTTCTCCTTACAGAAAGCTGATTCGCCAGCCAATATCTGTTAAAAAAAAAAAAAAAAACAAAAAAAAAAAAAACTAAATAATGAAAAGGTGGGCCTCCGATTAGAACTCCTTAAAGATTAGAGAAAGAAATTATGAAGGAAGCAAACTAAAGGCAGTAAGAAAGAATTTTATAAGCCAGTTTAAAAAAATCATACAAAAAGTAGGAGATTTTGGAGTCTGACTTACCTGGATGTGAATCTTGGCCCTGTGTGTAACCTTGGGCATGACACTTAACCTTACCCATCCTGTTTCCTCATAGGTGATAATATCTACCTGCAGGGCTGATGGGAGAACTAAGAGAAGTGTCTAGTGTCTAGCAAAAAGGTTGATGTTTAGAAAGTATGTGCACATATGTGCATGTGTGTATGTGTATGCTTGTGTGTGCTTGTGTGTATATGGTGCATGTGTATGTATACATGCACACAGGCCACAGGACTATGACATTCATAAGGATAGGGAGTTTCTCAGAACATGAGGTAGAATTTGATCTGGCTCTGACCATTCTGCTATTACAAAAAGACCGGCAGGAGAAGCCAGACACCTGAGCAAAATATTGATGAGAGCTGCTGAAAAATAAATAACGTGAATTGCCAGACTTTATCTAGGAAGGGATGTGCAGCATGCGGAGGTACTCACTGAATGAGAGCCGATGGGAAGGGAGGTGGCTCAATAATAATCTTACACAGTCATGAATACAACTATCCTGGGAGACCAGCTGCCTTCAATCCTGACTCTGAAACTTACTCTTCAGGTGCCTCTGGGATGGTGGTTACTTTCCTCTCTAAATATCAGTTTTTGATTGCATGGAGTTGTCTTAAGAATTAAGTAATTCAATATGTAGGAAGCACTGAGATAAATGCCTTACACATGGCAAACACTCACCAAATATCAGTTATGTCATTATTTTAGAAAGGGCTCCTTTACACGTTATCACCTGTGACCCTCAAAACACCCTGGTGAAACAGACTAGGTGTGTATTAGCCCCATTTTGCAGATAAGAAAACCAAGCCTCAAGAAATGAAAAAAACGTGAACTAAAGGTCCCACAACGGCTGAGTAGCTGAGCTGGGACTTGATCCTCAGTTCCTAGATGAGCAGATGACTTAGTATGAACCCAGCACAAGTGCATTGAATAAAACCCTATAGAAATCTTAGCTATCCTAAAAGGTGCTTCTCAAATGCCATTTCCTCCATAAAGCTATTCATTATCATCTTCCACTGTAAGTGACTTCTCTCTCCTTTGTACTTCCCCAAACTTCTTTTTGTATTATCCAGGAGGTTTTCCCTTGGTCATCCCCATATTGTAGAAGGTGTTTTGAAGATCACAGTTGAAAATGCACAAGAGAGCCCTTTGTAAAATAATGTGCAAATCTTACTTCTCCCCACTCCACCCCTAGATTTGTGAAAGTTTTCCTGCACGGCTGTGTGTTAAACAACTTGATGTTTCTGTTTAGGGCCCAAAGCAATGTTATGCATGTAATGGACCCTCAAGAGTAAGAGCTGATGTTGGAAGCATAAATGTGGGACTCCACACCAGGTGTCATGTAAATGTGGAGTGTGCAGAAAGAGCCCAGGAAAAGCTTGGGGGTGCTCTTCTGTACTAGCACGTATTTCTGCTCCTTCTTGGAGCTCCTGAGCATCTGTGGCTGGGGCAGCTGAATCTATTTCATGGAATGCTGGATGTCCAACAAGTTGACGGGTCAGGTGAAGTCATTTCCATCCACCTTTCCTAAGTATTATTTTATTGAGACTCTTGTCACTGTAAATGTCTGAACCTGGGAGGAAAATGTGTTAAGAAAAAAATCTAGGAAAACGCTGTGCTGATTTTTCTTATAGACATTGTGATTCATCCTTCCACATTTGCCAGGTTGCAAACTACTTTGCAGTACCTCACTCTGTGCTCCACTTCCCTCTGAAAGCTTACCACTCTCCTTTGCTCTTCCTCTCAGCGTCTCCTCTTCTTGCTCTCTGGTTGCTCTAAATCCCAGGGCACAGATGGGCAAGGATCCAGGAGTGGTGTAGGAGGGAAGAGCAATTAATTTTCTTGCTTGATAACCATGCTCACACCTTCATCACTAAATATTAATAATGCTCTGAGGACCTTTACTCCTAACAGTAGCCTCATATCTTACATGGAATCAGTATTTCATAATGGTTATGAACTTGGAGTCTAGCTACTGGAGTCGCTGGGTTCAAATTCCATCTCTCCAGCTTGGTAGTTGCATGGCTTTAGCAGTTATTTGACTACCTCAGGTTGCTTACCTGTAAAGTGGGGATGATATATCAGATTAAATGAGGATAGAGTTATGAGGATTAAATGAATTCATATTTACAAAGTGTTTATGCCCGGCACATAGATAAAGGTATATAAGTATCAGGTATCATTTTTCAAAAGCTGGTAGGTAGTATAAAAATTGCATATAGGCAGTATTGCCCTTGAAATCCCTATGGCCCATGAATTGTACCACTTAGAATACAACAGATTGCTTATTTAGTTGAGTGTCTTATGAAAGATTTGGCTTGTATTTAGAGGCCATGTTGTATGAAGCATATGTGTCTTTAAACTTGCATTCGACACAAAGAGGTGCTCCCACAGCAATAGCTCAGAGGAGAGATCTGAGACTACCCAAGGAAACAATAGACTCTCCTCTCCCTTTTCACACTCTTTCTGGCAGACACATTCAGAGGAAAATGCTAGGCAGAATTGCCTATTGCTTACATTAAATAACGCATTCTTGGCTCTCACTATCTAAACATGTGACTGCATTTGTGCGCTACCCATATGTATAAGGTGATTCCACTCTACTGTAAACTGTGAGGGAAGCCCACTGGACTGAAATCAGGAGACTAGCCTTGCCACAGCTATTATGGGGCCTGAGGGAAGTCATTAAACCTCACTGGCCGTTAAATGATGACCAAGCTCTCTACTAGTGCAAATGGTCTGTGATTATATTAGGCCCAGAAGGGAGCTGATAAGAATAATCAGATGTCTAATTTGTGCCATTGCCCTGCTGTCTGTAGACTGTTAATTGGGTGAGAAATATAGTGGGACTTTATTATTTCAACTGTGGGAATAGAGGGAAGGTTGCCTGATCTCAAACCCTCCTCTTTAGCCTGCATGGCAAGGCTATCATGTTCAATTTCAGAGTTGAAGTTCATCTTCATGTTCAGGAGAGATTTATCTAACCCCACTGTCCTAAGCAGCATCCTTTATTTCATTGCTACTTGATTATAGAATACATAGGAGTAGGATAAGTACTGAGGTCACCTTTTCGACTGATGGAGGGGGAAACTTCTACTGCTAGCATAGCAAGACAGCCCAACCAAGAGGGTAAGCACTGGTTTCTTTGTCCTGGTTTCGGAAGAAATGGTTCCAGGAAGTGGGTCTCAGTGGTGTTTCCTATGCTCCTTCTTTTCTTTTGTTCTACCTTTCTGTTTGATTCCCATGAGAATCCGCTTGAGGAAACTCTGGCAAGTATTAGTCATGATTGTTGCTTGTCCTTGTGACATGGAGAGAAGAGAAGGATGTACAAATGAGAAAATGAGGCTCATGTTGACTTTTAAAGTTCAAATTAAATTCTGGAGAAACCTAGTAATTTTTGACAAGACTTTTTGAGACAAAAACAAAGAAAGAGCTCATTTAAAGATGATTAAGCCAGGATCTGTTACTCTAGGCGCATGTTTCCAAGTTTCTTTTTTCTCTCTCTCTCCGCTGGACACCAAGTTCACATTCTTAGCTTATGCCATTCTGCCAGTGGTTATATTGTGTCATTTGTTTCCCTTACAGAGAGTGTCAATGAAGTCCTCAAAGTCTGGAGAAAAATGACCTTTCATGGAATACAAAATATACCTCCTGCTACGTGTTTTTGTCTTACTGACCTCTGATAACTGAAACACATGGCTCTGAGTCTGTAGAAAGTCAACTGATCAAACTTCTCCTCACCATGCATCAACTGTTCAGACTGGTTTTGGGACAAAAAGATCTCTCACGAGCTGGGGACCTCTTCTCCTTAGATGACTCTGAGATTGAAGACAGCCTGACAGAAGCTTTGGAGCAAATTAAGATAATTAGCTCATCTTCAGTAAGTAAACTGGTTTACAGATTGCATCTCTGAAATGGCCTATCCTAGAGCTAGAGATTTGTATATATCCTGGCAGAAGGATCTTTGCAGGAGAAAGAGGAAATAACCACTAATACTGGTCTCCCTTAACTCTGCTTTGTGGTTTTGTTGGCATCTAAGAAATAACAGTAGGGAAGTCATGGCTTAGGGGGCAGTTAGATCTTTTGCCCACTCACAAAGACTAGAATTCTGAACATTGCAGACCAGCGTGGAATTCTCACAAAAATATTATTTAGGGGCTATTTTTATATCCTTGAAATGACACTGAGAGGAGAGAGAGCAAATCTGGGGAAAAGCAGGCCTGCAGAGCAGCACAATAATATCAGTAAACAAGAGCAGGGTATGTGGGAGAGGCTGAATAATGAAAGAAGGCAGGATGACACCTCCTGCCATGCAGGTAATATGAGACAAGGACAACGATCACTCTGCTGCCAGAAGTGACAGTTGCCCAGGGCTTGATAAGCTGATTCTGTTTACTTCTGTATTGTCTCTATTTTTTAACTTTCCCTTGCTTCTTTTTCTACCCACCCACACCCGTGCCCCTGGGACCTGCCATTTAATTCTACCTACCCATTATTAGTCCCCAGTGTGATCAGACAGATATAAAACCTCCCATCAATCCTTGTATTCATTTGCTTCTCTTCAATGTCAAGATTATATATTCTGAAAGCACTTCCCAAAGGGGATGGATGTGGAGTGCCCAGTGTGGTTTGATGTTGACCTTCCTGATTGCACTTGGACCCTCTATGAGACTGGTCTCACTTCAAAGGCCTAAGGTCACCAGGCATCTGCCCACATCCTCCCAGCTCAGCAGTGTTTGCCAACACTTGGCACAGACACCCATTGGGAAAAGAAAATGGTGGGACTCAAGCCATACAATACTGAATTGGCAAATGCGTGCATATTTTAGAAACAACTGCACTCTTCCACGTTACAAAGAAGAGATGTTTAAAAGGTATCCTGGCAACCCATGCAGCCTCCTCTTCAAGCCTATTTTCTCTTGCTGGCTGCCATTAATATGCCAAACTCCCCGCAGTGACCAATGAAGTCACTGCTCAAAAACTCTTCTTTTTTCAGGTAATGTCTTTGACGGCAATTATTCATCCTTATCTTTTTCAGAACATTATTCAACTTAGTCTGACTCAAAGAACAACATATTCCTGGTACATTCTCATATTCTGGGTAGGATTTTTATCCTGTTTTCAGAAGCCCCTTCCTTCACACTCCTCTGCAAATAAATTGGCAAAAATTACACTGATCTTCATCTTCTTAATAGGAAAACAAAACAAAACAGAAATCAAAGATCATGTAAGTTCCCTAAATCCTATTTCCACTAGAGGTCACTAGTGGCCAGTTGTTGCTTTTGTTTCCTTCATTAATTGCTTTGTTTCACAGACATCAAATTCAGAATTTTAGGACTGTGACTCAGTTCTGTTATATAGCTCCACTGGTTAACTATTAAGGCTGAAAGGTCCCTTGTCATTAGGATCATCATCCATTCCTTAAATTCTCCAAATAGCATCTCACTCTACCAGGAGGTCTGGAGAGCCATGAGTTCGTGTGTCTTCTTCATTTACTAACTTTTACCACATCTTACTTCTTCCATTTCTCTATCTGTAACCACGTCATGGAACAGAAGAAAACTGGTAGCTTCTAATTTAAATATATCAAGTTTGAGGTGACCAGTGCCAGCAGCTTCTTGTCTTCCTTTTCTGATTAGTGCACTGAACCACCATGCCTGCTCTATGGCTTACTCCCCTGTTAGCTGCGTTCCATCCTTCCCTCACATCCAGCCCCAGCTATTCCTCACTAGGCCTTTCCTAATGACCCTGGATGTCAGTAATCAGTTCCACTTCTCAGTTTCTCTTAGAAACATAGAACATAGAAAGGGGTCTTCTAAATCACCTTTTCCAACAACCAGCATAGATGATTGCTGAAAAATAGGTGGCTTCTCCTGCACTTGCAATGATGAGAATATGGTGAGTTTCTAGTATTTTCACCTGCTCCTCAACTTTCCTTTAGTAAATTGTCCCTTTACATTTCATGAAGCCTTGATGGTGTCTCCATCAAGATTCCCTACTCTTGACGGCCCACTACCCTTCCCTGTCAGGGGTGGGGGAGAGAAGAGGTGAGACACCTGGCCTAAGCTTGAAAATCAGAATTTTTTCCCAAGTAATTTTAAGGAACATATGAGCAGAGGGTGATTCATCATGAGGATGGTGCCCCAAAGAAACAGTTCTTTACTTTCTGCCCCTCTATCATTGTAGCTGCCTTGATCACTGCCCCCTTTAAGGCCTGGTACTTCACTTTCTCCTTCAAATATGTGGTCCACTTCTTATCTTTTTATTATTGCTATTATTATTATTTGCTATACTTATTCAGACTTTCTTTGTTGCTTGTGATCAAAGAACCCTGAGAAAGATGTTAGCTGTTTCATTGTTGGGAGTTCAAATGGTTAACATGTTCCTCCTCTTAGCCAGAAGAAATCTTACTTTGTACTTTCTACCTGTTGTCTCTGTTCTGTTCTCTGCCCCCAACAATCAAAAGAGTCTAACCTCTGTTTCTACAAGAAAAACTTTAAACCTTTTAAAGATAAGCACCAGGCTTCACCTCTGGCTTGTCTCCTCCCAGCTAAACATGTTAGTATCCTTGGGTTTTTCCATGACAAAGAAGGAGCCTGTGTCAGGGAAAGGTTACACCTTCTCATGTTGTAACCCTCAACTGTCACAGCTGGAAAACTCAACTCTGTTGGTACGTGAGAAATGCCATCCAAGTCATGCTATCCAAATACAAGACTTGAAAATATAAATTAGAAAAGGATTTGTTGATTTACAATGAAAATTATAACTCATACGCATCAGAACGTTGCTCTCCTCAAGTCTGTTTATTCAGTCTTTCTTTGGATAAGAAATACTATTATTGGTTAGGTTTCTTCCTCCTCTATTACAATCACATTCCATCCCTTCCTCCCTGAGTTTATATCTAACTCACTTGCAAAGTCACCCATGAAAAGGTAATGTCTTGGTTTAGGCCTGTAGCTGGTTAATCCCACTCATACGAGTGGACTTTATTGGTTTAATCCTCAAAGGACAATCTTGTTTCTGTGTTGTTAGAGAATGCTTCGTTGAAGCTCCTAAGTACTGCCTACACTCTTAACATTCTGGTTACCCTCCTTTGAAATAGTCCTAATTTATTATTGTAATAATATCGTTGCCCAATATTTGGACCAATTGCTTAGAACAACTACTAATACTTGTCAAATCTTCTGTGTTTTTGTTTTTTTTTAACAAATCAATTGTTCACATTTGTCCTGTGATGTGCTAAGGCATTCAGGTTGAATCAAGCCTTGTAATTAGATAAGTTTAAATTTTTTGAAGTGTATTATGCCACATTTTAAACATTGCAAAAAATATTCCTGTCTTTTGGCTCTCATTCTAGAATATCTATGCATTTTAAATGTCATGATTCTGTCAAATATATTACTTTTCATTTTCAGCTTTGTGGAATCCAAAAATTTGGCAAGCAAGCCTCCAATGCTTCCCCTAAAGCCACTCACAAAATAACTGAAACCTTCTAGATTTTGCTCTCCGGTCCATGTCCTCTTTTTCTACCAGTTACTCCAAAATACTGCCATGGGATGTTTTGCCTTTATGCTTTACTTTGAAAATGTGACTCCTCAACTCAATATCCTCTCCAAGTTCCCAAACATACCTTTAAGTTTTGTCTTCTCATTTCGAGTCCTTTCTGGACCACTTTTACCTGTTAATTGTTTCTTGTACTGACTTGGCTTTCTTCCCAGACTACTCCACATGAGATTGTCTCCTTATGCACTCATCTCCTTCTCCCACCTTTCCATTGGTGTTCACCTCATGCCCAAATGATCCACCTGCCTTCCAGTTCTTTTTATTTTTCTTTTAACAATGAAACACACCAGGCACACAGAATCACCCACTTTAATATGTTAGGTACAATCAAAAATCCCTGCATGTCTCTTTTTAATCCAGTTCTCCTCCCTTATGATTCCCAAGGTAACCAATATCCTGCTTGTGTATTTAGCTATGCATGATTGGTTTTGGTTTTTGTTTTTGCTACATATGCGTGGTTCCAAAGTGAATTATAGCATAGTATTTAGTATTTTTAGACTTTATATAAATGTTATCATAGGGCTCAAATTACATTTTTGAGATTTGTCTATATTGATACATGTAGTTTCAACTCATTTATTTTTGCTGAGACAGAGTATGCCCTTATATGAATGTGTTACAATGTATCTGTTCTTTTTTTTTTTTGGTTTACATTTATTATTTAAGCAGTGCTACAGTAAACATTCTCGTAATTGGCAATTTTGGTCAATTATTCCTTAAGTTCTAAATACTTGTAATTGCCAAGTATTTCTAAAGTACACAATTAAAAGTGAAGCAACTGGTTTTAGGGTTTTGTGTGCTTGCAACTTTGTGATATACCAACGAATTGCTTTTCAATGTGGGTGTGCCAGTTTACACACTGAACATCAGTGTTTGAAAGTTTCAGTTGCTTTATATCCTCACTAGTGCTTGCTTTTATTAGATTTTAAAAAGATTTTTAAATCTAAGTGAAGCAGCATGTAATTGTTTAAACATACACTCCTCTCATTATTACCAAAGTTGACCATTTTTTCATATGTTTATTTGCTATTTGCCATTTGATTTCCTCTGAAGGAAGTGCCTACCACTTTACTTCTAGTGAAGTGCCTATTTACATTTCTTTTTCTTTTTTCTACTGTAGTTTTAAAATCTTATTTTAGTAACTTGGAGTATTTTGTATATTCTTATATTAGTCCTTTGTCACCTATGCAGGTTGCGTATCTCACTCTGATACACAGCTCATCTCTTATTTTGTAATAAGTCTTGATATCTGGTAGGACAGTATTCCCAAACTTCTCTAACATTGCTTTGTTTTTGTTAACAATTTTATGTTAAGCTTCTCCTATTTTATGAATAATTCTATCAGTATCTTCATTGGGTGTTATTATATCTATAGATTAATTTGAAGAAAATTAACATCATTATGTACAGTCTTCGTATCTGTAGACATTGCATTTCTATCCCTTTATATGTTTTTAAATGTTGTTCAGAGGTTTTATGTTATTTTTTCTAAGACTGTTAAGAACATTGTGTATCTTTTGTTAAATGTATGTTTTATTTTTTTCTGAGACTATAAATAATATTCTTTTTTTAATTATATTTTTCAATTCTATTTTTAGTTGATTATAACATAAATGATTCTTGTATAGTGATCTTATGCCCAGCAAACTCACTCAACTCTCCTACTAATCTTAATAATTTGTCTATATACATCTTCCTGTTTATTCAACAAATATTTATTAGGTGTCTACTATATGTCAGACAGTGAACTGGATGCTAGGGTATAAGAGTAATCAAAAACCAAAAAAAAAAAAATCTTCTGAAATCATTCATTTAATTGGGTAAGACAGAAAATAAAAAAAATAAATAAGGAAGATATGTAGTGTATTAGAAGATGATAAGTAAGTGCTATGTAGAAAATTAAAGCAGAGGGCAGTGACAGGGTATTGAAGGCTTGAAATTTTAAATGGGGTGGACAAGGTAGTCCATATTGAGACAAAAGCTGACATTTAAGCAAAACTTGAAGGAGATGAGAGAGCAATACTTATGGATACCTGGAGGAAATCATTTCAGGCAGAGGAACCATTAAATACAAAGGTCCTAAGGTTGTAGAAGGGAGTTTCTGAGGTCATTGTGGCAGTACTGGAGGAAATTATTTCAGGCAGAAGAATCATTAAGTACAAAGGTCCTGAGGTTGTAGACTGGAGTTTCTGGGGTCAGTGTAGCTGTAGTGAAGGGAACATGGGGAAGGGGAGATGAGGTTAGGAGAGAAGTGGAGGCAGGATCATTGGAGCCTTGGGCAGCCACTGGAGAGTTCTGGGCAGAAGTAACATTGTCTGAGTTTTCTATTCCTGTTTTGGGAATACTCTGTGAAAAAGCAAGAGTGAAATAAGAAAGGCCAGTTAAGTGGCTACTGAAATAATTCAGATAAGAAGCAGCAGAGATTCTGACCATCATGGAGCAGTGGTGGTGCTGAGAAGTGTTCAGAAGATCCTGGATATATTTTGAAGATAGGACCAACAGGATTTGCTGAAGCAGTGTGTGTGATGGAGAGAGAGAGAGAGAGAGAGAGAGAGAGAGAGAGACAGAGAGACAGAGAGACAGAGAGAGAAACAGAACTTGAAGATTTTTGGCCTGAAAAACTAACATGATAAAATTATCAATAAGTAAGATGAAGATGACTAAGGAAGGAAGGAATTTGGAGAGGGAGGGTGAGGGAAACGGAATGTAGGAAGAATCACGAGTTCCACTTTACATGTGTAAAGTCTGAGCTGTCAGAATTCTGCATGGAGATGTGCAAGTATTGTATGTATGAGTCTGGAGCAGGAAAGAAGTCTGGGCTAACCATTATAATTTTGGAACTTGTCAGCTTTGAGAGTGAGCGAGATCACCAAGGGAGTGAGTGCAGACAGAAAGTAAAAAGTCCAAAGATTGAGCCCAGTCCTCAGAAGTCAAGGAGATAATGAAAGACTAGGAAAATAACCTGAGAAGAAATACTGAGTGAAAAAAGTAGAAAGTCAGAAAATCATGTTGTCCTGAATGCCAGGTGAAGAAACTGTTCTAAGGACAGAGTTATGTCAAATGCCACTGATTGGTCAGGTGGGATTTGTCACTGATTGGTCAAGACTGAGAACTGACTGAGGCTCAGACACACGAAGGTCATTATGACCTGACAAGGGCTGTTGTCACTGGATGGGCCAGACTGAAAGCGAGATTGGAGTTTAGTTCAAGGCAGTGGGAAGAGAAGAATTGAAAAAAATGAGCAGTTACAGCCCTGGGCATTTTCCCATAAGGAGCAGAGAAATGGGTTGGTATTTAGAAAGAATGGGATGGGGCGAGAGGAGAGGATCAAGAAAAAATATGTTTTAAATGGGAGAAGCACATTCCTTGATTTTTTTTTATGTATAAGTCATAACTTTAAAATAATTATGGTTTTGTTTCTTCCTTTCCAATCTTTATTCTGTTATTTGATTTCTTTGTCTCATATCCTGACTAGCTGTTCAGAACTAGATGGAATAGATTGAGTTATACTTCTCTCCTTTTATTTAAAGAGAGTTTTCTGACTTCTCAGTGTAAGCATAATGTTTGCTCCAGGCTTTTGGTTAATGCTCTTTATCAGATTAAGGAGGTTCTCATTTATTCCTGTTTTTCTAAGAATTGTTTAATTTTATCAACTGATTTTTCTATACTCTTGAGATAATCCTATTTTCCCCTTTAATCTGTTAATGTAGTGAATTATAGTAATAGATTTTTAAAATATCAAAACATCATTGCATTCCTGGAGCAAAATAAAATTTATTGTTTATTTTAATGCATTTTAAAATTTTGTTTGCTATTTTTAAAGGAGTTTTAGAACTATGCTTATATGAGATTGGTCTTTAAATGTCCCTTTTCCACTGTCTACCTGGCTTTGATATCAAGTTATACACAGTGATTTCATGAAATGAGTTGAGAAATGTTTCCACATTTTCTGTTATCTGCAAGAGTTTTGTAATATCATGATGACCTAAGCCTCAAAGATTTCATAGAACATTGTAAAACTCTCTGGTACCATAAATCTGTGTATTTCGATTTTTAAAGTACTGATTCAATCTCTTTAAGGAAAATTAGGAATTTTCTTCAGTCACTTTTGGTAAAGTATATTTTCTAAGCAATTTATATTTTATCTGAGTTTTCAAATTTATTAGCATCAAATTGTTTGAATTATTCTTATTTTTTTCTGTAGCATCTGTATTTAAATATATTTTTAATTGATATTTTATCAATATTTTCAAAGCTTTGTCTTCTACTTTTTAAAGTTTTGGTTTATTGATCATCTGTATAAGATCTTTTCAAAATCTCATTAATTTCTTTTTAAGTCTTTACTACTTTACTTTTTGTGCTTTTTCTGGCTTTATTCTGCTATTCTTTTTCTAATCTCCTCTATTGTATGATTAGGATACTGATGATTTTAACTTTCTTATTTTCCAATATAACCATGCAAGACCATACATTTCTTGCTAAGTAACATTTAGCATCATTCTACAGGTTTTGAGGTATGTTTTATTATAAATTTTAAATATTTTCTTAGTTTTATTGTGACTTCCTCTGACTCACAGGTGATTTGGAAGTTAGTCTTAATTTCTCCAAGAATTTTATAATCTTTTTGTTGTTAAGTGAAATCTTAACTGCCTATAGTCAGAGAATGTGAACTGCATGATACCAGTTATTTGGAAGTAGTTAATACTTGCTTTGTTACAGAGTTTATGGCTAATCTGTGTAAATAATAATAGCTAATACTTATGTAGCACTTATTGTGTGACAGAAACTGTTCTAAGAGCTTTTCACATGTTAATATATTTATTCCTTTCAGTAAATTTTGGAGGTAAGTATACTAATATTCCCATTTTATACATGAGGAAACAGGCATAGAAAGGCTAATAATGTAACTTGACCAAGGTTGTATAGCTAGTAAGCACCAGAACTAAAAATTAAGCCCAGAATGTGACTTCAGAAACTATTTTTAGCCACCACAGTATGCTGCCTCTTTAAATGTTTAATATGTGCTTGACGATCTGTACATGTACCCCAGAACTTAAAGTATAGCAAAAAATGTGCTTGAAAGGAATGTGTATTCTCTAATTATTGTATAAAGTAATATCTATATTATTAGATATTAAATATGTTGATTAAAGAACTCTTGTTAATGATATTGTTTAAATTTTGTATATCCTCAATAAGTTTGCAGTTGTTTGGACTATCAGTTACTAACAGATATTTTTTACATTTTCTATTATAATTTTGGGTTTGCCACTTGGAATTTTGTCAAGCTTGCCTTTATAAATTTAGGGGCTCTTTTATTATGTATACATAAGTTAAAGATTGGTATTTCTTTCTTGGAGAACTTTTCTTTTCATTAGTATATACTGAGCATTTTTATTCCCAATAAGCTTTGCCTGTTTTCTTTGGAGTAGTAGTTATCTGTTTTTTCTTTGTCTATCTTTTTACTTTTACCTTTCTATGTCATTATGGCTTAAACATAATTTGTAAATGTTAGATAAGTAGATTTTTGAAATAATCCAAATAGAAAATATCTGTCTTTTAATTGGTAAATTTAGTCAACTCACACTTGCTGTGATAAGCAATATATTTGGATGTATTTCTTCATTTTATTTGTGTTATATTTTCTGATTTTTCCATGTTTATTTTTATCTTTTTTTCTGAAAATTTTTGAGTTTTTATCATTTTATTTTCTGCCACTTTTGGGTCTAGTGGTTTGAAGATTATGTATTCTACTTCTATTATTTTAATATGGTTGCCTTTAACATTTTAGCAAACATAATATTTCATCAGTTCTAAGATAGACACTTTCCCATGTTAATGTCTCTGAAATAAATATGTTTTATAATTGATGACAACCTTCCAATTGCTGTTGACCAGGCGGCAGTCATACATAGCTGTCATGACCTACATGTGCAGGAACTTGTCATATTGTTCTTCATTTTGTTATTACTATAACTGAATTAGATGCATTGTTGTTCCTACCAATGTTCAGTTAAATATCCATTTAAAATGTTTTCAAAACTACTAGACTATAATGTGGCACCGAAACAGAAACTTACTGTGTATGCAGAAAGGCATGCAGAGATAGCATCATGGTGTATAAGTTTTATATTAGTGAACCAAATATTCATCATTGGGGGAATGACAGCAATTCCCCATTTTCTTGCAAAATAATAACTGAGGGCACTATATGGAACCTAAAAAATATATACCTTTTGTTACTGATATATTGGTAAAAGATGATCTATTACACTATTATAAGTTATGCAATTGAGAGCAGAAGAAATGGACAATTCTCTTAGAATAGATGAAAGAAATTTCAAGGAAATGAGAGTCTAGTATGCTCAATTAATATCCTGTATAGGACTCTCTTGGGGTCATGATGCCCCTCACAGTTTAATTGGCAGTCTCTTCTCTTTCTTCATAACATGAAATAATCCTAGATCTTCTCATTGATGCCGTCTTACATTTGATTAATTACAATAACTATGTCTAAAGTTGTTCAGGAACTCTGTTCTCCTCCTTTTCCTAGAAGGATCTTGGAATACTTTAATGCTTATCTTACATGTTATTAATCAGCACTTTTATTTACCTTGTGTAATACCCTTGAAAGTATTCTTTTAAATGACAGGCTTTAAAATATATATATATATATATATATATACATATATATATGTATATACATATATATATTTAAAAAATATATATGTATATATATATTTTATATATATATTTAAAAAATATATATGTATATGTATATATACATATATATATTTAAAATATATATGTATATATATATTATATATTTTAAATATATATATGTATATATATAGAGAGAGAGAGAGAGAGTCAACCCTTGCTTAAAGTACCTAATATTTCCCTGTTTCTTTTTTCACCTTTTTTAAATTGACTTTCTTGTTTGTTTGTTTTCCTGAATCCCAGTTCTTGTTTTCTGAAGTATACATTTTTAAAGTACCTTCAGCCAGTGCAGTGGCATGTCCCTGTAGTCCCAGCTACTCAGAATGCTGAGGCAAGAGGGTCATTTGAAGCAGGAGTTGAGGCTGCAGCATGCTATAATTGCGTCTGTGAGTAGCCACTGTACTCCATTCTGGGCAACATGCAAGACCCTCTTTGGGGAAAAGAAAGTCCCTTCAGTGAAGATCTGTTAATGATAAACTCTCTCAATGTTTGTTTTTCTGAAAAAGTCCTTATTTTTGCCCTTAATTTTGAATAACTGACTGAACGTGCATTTCTAGATTGGCAGCCATTTTATTTCTCAGTAGTCTCTATTGTTGCTGTTATGAAATGTATTTTCAGTTTACTTGCCACTTCTTTATACCAAATCTACTTTTCTCTCTATTTATTTTCCCTGTGCCTTTGATGTTCTATGGTTTCACTATTATGTGTCTAGATATGGTTTTATTTGTATATTCCTACTCAATTCATATTGTCTTTTGTGAGTTTGAGGGTTTTATGTCTTTTTTCAATTTTGTAAAGTTCTTAAACTTTTTCTCAAATGTTGACTTTTACATCTAGTCTTTCCTTTTGGAAATTGTATTTATTCACTCAGTTGTGCACCCAACAAAGTATTGAGTACACACTCTCTTCTAGCAATATTCTAGGCATTGAGAACATAATAGTACAATAAAAGAACAGACAAAATCGTTGCCCTCATATCCATCATATTCTATCCTATCTTCTATATTTTTTATTTTTTATATTTTCCATCTCCATCTGATATGTTATTTTATTTTCTAGCTCTATCTTCCAATCTGTTAAGTCTTTTTTTTTTTAGCTTAATCCATCCACTGTTTCATCCATCTACTAAGGTTTTAATTTCTAGAAGTTTCTTTTTTAAAAACAAAATTTCTAGTTTTTAAAAAAGTAACTTGGTCTTTTTTAATAAAAAGAATTATTCTTTATACATTGACTGATTTTGAATATATAATTTTATAATTTGAGGTCAATAATTTCATTACCTGAAATTTTTAAATATCTAATCTGCTCTGTGTTTAATCTGCTTACTTGTGCCCATACTGGTTTATTTTCTTGGATGTTTTGTAATATTAGATTTTTATGTTCCGCATAAATAAGATTTTAGTTGTGTTAAGTACTGAATGGCCTGGATTGAGTGTATTATCTTCAAATTGGTTTATATTTGTTTCTGCAAGGAATCCCAGCAATATTGTCAGTTCTGAGCTCACTTGTTGTTAGTGGTGGTGATATCTTGGCTTTGGAGTTTTTTGAAGTGATAGAATAAATGATATAATGTGTCATTATATACACATAATCTATGTGTGTATATGTGTGTGTGTGTGTGTGTGCTTTTAAAAGTAGAAAGAGTAATGAAAATATAAAGGATTATTAGTATGGATGCCAATGTACATATATATGTGTTATAGATACATATATATGTATGTATATGTGTATGTATGTATACATGTGTGTATATATACATATATGCATACATATATACATACATATACACATATATTTCAAAAGAACAGGGTATTTTCTGGAATGCAAGTCAGAAATACCCTAGTTATAAAGCTGACCCCTCACCAAAAAGCTTTAAATGGTTCAGTTATGCCACTAAAACAGATTTAAATTTTTTTTTGTCTGTATGAATATTTGTTGAAGGAAGCAATTAACTGTTTATTCTGGTGTTCCCCTTTTTTGGAGGAAATCTCATTTTGGAGAATATTTTTTTTTCTTCATGCCATATATAGAATTTGAATATATAAAATTTTTGAAGTTGAAAAATCTCTTTGCTTTGTACTAAAGTGCTGTGGAATGAGAAATTCTTAGCTTTAAGATGCTCACAGTAATATCAAAGTTCATACTTGATGTATCTATACCTGATATATTACTATATTAGCTGCAATTATGAGCAGTATGAATTAATTTATCTTTATGGATAGCTGCTTAACTTTTTTAGTTATAAATCATAGACTATTTGCCTTATGTTCAACAATGTCACTGACACCATCCTATACATACTGGCCTCAGTCAAAAGGCCCCTCTCAAAATTCTCTGATAATTCAGTGCTTTCTTAGCATGGAAACTGAGTTTTAGTGTTCATGACCAAGACACAGATGCCTATCATGTATTTTTCATTGAGTTGTACTTTCCACTTTTGTTGAGGCTTGTTTCATTCAGACAAAAATCTCATTGCCATTTATTAATAAACTATTATTTGGACATTGTTTGCTATGCTTCTCAGTGTCATCTACATAAACTCTGTTTCCAGGAAAACAGACTCTGAAATGGTCATTACCATGCAGAACATTTATAGGGGAGTGCTCTTAGAAACAACACCTGTTAGGGAGTGGATGAAGCAGGATTAGGCAGAGGAAAAAATTGCACTGTAATGCAGCTGTGGAAAAAAAAAAGGCCTCAGCTAATCTCATAGGGACCTCTGGAACTGGGATGACCCATCAGAGTCATCCTATGACAAGGGACCAGACCTTCATATCTTCATGACGACTAGTCATTGGATGCAGGTTGTCCTGCAGAATGTTGAATGAGGCCATTCCCTTTGACTGTAGAAAATTTCTGTAGGCAGACTTGGCTGAGAGAATGAGTGCCTAGGTCCTGGATCTGGGCAATGTATCATCATGTCCTCTATAGTCTGCCCCAGTACTGTTCTAAATTGTATGCCTTGTATAATAAATTTATCCTATATGGAAACAACTTCTTTGATAAGCTGATTGATCTCTTGTTCTGAGGAAATTTTTACAAAGAAAGTTAGTGAGAAGATCTAACATGTCTGTGATTGACTGGTACCTTGAGGGATGGTGCCACTCTTGGGGTCCAGCATTAGCTTCTGCTATTGGCAGATTTCACATCAGGGCAGTGTTGAGTGATGCATAGCTTCTATCCCTCACCATAGCTATTCCATTTGCATGCCTATTGGATCGCACTGGAGTGGCTGATGACAGAAGCTTGATGACATTTGGCTGAGGCATTCTACTTTGTGTTTTATTGCCTCTTTTGTGATGAATGCTCTTATGGGCATTGACATGGGATAAAGAAGATATTTACACTTTGTGCCCATGGCTATGTGTCCACCACTTCAGTTCTTATCAAGGCGGCAATCGGTATGCATCATCTCTGTGGTAGTCTGAATAATGGCCCACAAAAGATGTCCCCATCCTAAACCCCAGAATCTGTGAATATACTCTTACATGGGCAAGGAACTTTTCAGATACAATATAATTAATAATCTCGAGATTGGGAGATCATTCTAGATTATCTGGATGGGCCCAATATAATCAAGGGACCTTATAATGAGGGGAAACAAGGTCAAAGATGGAAGAAGGAGAGGCAATGATGAAAGCAGAGGTTGAAGTGATGTGCTTTGAAGTTGTAGGAAGGGACCATGAGCCAAGGAATGCAGGTGGCCTCTAGCAGCTAGAACAGATTTTTTTTTAAAGGATTATCCCCTCAGAGCCTTCAAAGGCTGCTGACACCTTGACTTTAGTCCAGTGAGATTTTTAATGTCTGACCTCCAGAATGTTAATTTCTCACCACAAATTCTTGAGCCACTAAGTACGTGATAATTATTTATCACATAAGAAGACAAATGCAGTGTCCTCCTCTACCACCCATCCTGGATTCCCTTCATCTTCAGCTAGCACCTCTGTTTGCTTCCTAGTTGAGGCACTCAGATGCTCTTTCCTAAGGGGTCTGAGTCCCTGGACTCCATTCCTTTCTCAGGCTGTGTCTGCTCCATTGTTCATTTACCATCAAAATTGGGCAAGGGAGTACCAAGAGATGCCCCATTGTGTAATGGCAGCCTACTGTCTCCTAATGATCATGGCCAATTACTCCTGCCAGGCTGGTGACTCCTTTCTTAATCTGCTGGTCTCTTGACACAAAGAACCTGAGGTGACTGGACTGTTGGGCTCATGTGTTCTACCTGCAGGGAATTCAGTACCATGCAATCAATGGTCACCGTTTTAGTATGTGTACTGCCCCTTGGAGGGTAGTACTTCATCCTTAACAAAATATAAGGTTGAATTGCTTCCTTGCAAGCCTGTTCCATTGATTTGTCAGTCTTGCAGTATTGAGGTAGAGGCAGAAGGGGTTATGGTAAGTGATAGAACCAGTGAGTCTCATGATCCTGTGCCTACTGCTGGACATCCTTTGCTATAAAATGGTTCTTTGGTTTGATGCAGTTTTATGTAGAATCCTATGTCAGCAGACCAAATACTCTGTGATTCCTCAAACAGTGAATCAGGCTTAAGCCCTGTGGGCAGAAAAGACAAACCCAACTCTGGATTACATGTAAATTCTACTCAATATGATTGATGTCTCTTCCAGGTGGAAAAAGTCTAATGTAAATAATTAGTCACCAAGTGATTGATTTGTTTCCTTGAGGGATGGTGCCATTCTGAGGAGTCAGCAGGGTCCTCTGTTGCTGGCAGATTTCACATCAAGGCAGTGCTGGGTGATGCCTAGCCTCTATCCCTCTCCATGGCTACTCCATTTATGTGCCAACTGGATCACACTGGAGTGACTGATGACAGAGGCTTGAGTGATGTCATTTGGCTGAGTCATTTTCTCTGCTTTGTGGTCCAGTGCCTCTTGTGTAGTGAATGTTCTCATGAGCATAAAAGATGTTTATACTTTATATCCAATTCCACATGTTGATCCATACTTCTTACCCAGAGCTCCTTATTTCCAATTTCTCAATCTTTCTTTTTTCAGGCCCTTGGCCATTCAGCCAAGCCATTTCTCTTGCCACACAAAATTAATGATCAGGTACATGGCTGAAGCTCTGACCATTGGGAGAATGTTCCCTCATTTTTTTCTTTCAGGGTTCCCCCCACCGCCCCGAGTAGGTCTATACATACGAGAAGTCCAATTTTGAATTGCATCTACATACCCAGCCAAAGCATTAGTAAATCAAGTTGAGACATTTTCCTCCTCTGTCAGCTGGTCGTAAGGGAACCCCTCATGTGGCCATAAGCGTCACCTGATTGTAAGATGTTATTTCTATAGTGGTTGATGACACAGGGGTCCAGGTCACTTGCTCACACAGCTTATTTGTGCACTCTGGCCTTGTTCATGTCTGATCCAAAATGCACCACTTCCTAGTAAAATACTTGAACTTCAAAAGTTAAGAAAAAAACACAAGCGTAATATGAGCTAATATGATGTATTTAAGGCCAAATGTATCTATCATGTCATATTTTTTAAAAAAAGACTTTTAGATTGGACCACCAGGCAAAATCCAGCAAGCAAGAGACATATATTTAATGAAATGATTTAGAAAATGTAAAAATAGCTGGACATGGTGGCTCACACTTATAATCCCAGCACTTTGGGAAGCCAAGGTGGGGAGGATCACTTGAGCCTAAAAGTTCAAGACCAGCCAAAGAAAAATAGCAAGATTCCATTTCTACAAAAATAAATATTTAAAAAATTAGCAGGGTGTTGTGGCATGCCCCTGTAATCCCAGTTATTCAGGAGGCTGGGATAGGAGGAATGCTTGAGCGCAGGAGGTCAAGGCTGCAGTGAGTGAGCCATGCTGGCACCACTGCGCTCCAGCCTGGGTGGCAGAGAGAACCTGTCTGAAAGAAAACAATAATTAAGAATTAGAAAATCTAAAATAAAAAGATGCAAAATTAAACAATGATTTTCTTAAGTATAAAACACATGTGAATAATTCAAGTTAAAGCAAATAATTTTGTTTACCATAAAATCAGGTCACATATTCAAACCTAATTAATAGGCTATTTCTTTTTTTTTTTTTTTAATGCATCATGCCAAATTAGCAGATAAAGCACAGGAAATGATCCTTTGATATAGAAAATCAATGCTGAGTCAAAATTAATCCTCTTTGCTTAAAATGGTGAGAAGCAGTTTGCCCACTCATTTGCTAAGCAGGGCCCTCTGTTCTCAAATGAAGACCTGTGAAGTCTTCATGTAGCTCCACCATGCTTAAATTGTTGATTATGATAGGATGATTTGGGCTTAGATGGTGATCAGGGACTTACTTCTGTATGCCCTATATACGAGGCATATTTTTTACTATTAAGAATCATTGAATAATGCTACTAAATTGTTTCCTACAAAGTTATATATAGAGGGTTAACAACCATTCATTTGATGCAATATAGGCTTGTAACAGAAATTTAAAAAATAAGAATAAAATAGGCAAATGATATGAGGAAAAGGTAAACCAAAAGAAATACGGATCATGATCTTTATGTCAGATAAGAAAAATTTCATGCCAAAAAGAATTAAATAAAATAAAGACACTTTGTGTTTTTAATGGATTCAGTTCACAAGAGTTATGAAGATTAAGAAAATCTATGTTAAATTACATAGCAATACAATTCATAAAACAAAACCTCCAGGAGATACCAGTAAAAACAGACACATTAGTTGCAGGAAATGTTAATTCACTTCTGTTGAGCCACATGAAGGTCAAATAATAAGTAAGATTATAGAGAGTTTATATCTTCTAAAATTTAAGTCTTCTTAAATCTTCCTTTTATGGAATTAGCATAAAATTGATATGAAGCCTGACAAACATAAGACCAAATATTGATGCAAAACATTTTAAATAAAATATTAAAAACATAATTTAGCAGCACATTAAAAAAATCATTTCCCAAGATCCAATACGACATGTTCCAGGAAAGCAAAGTTAACTAATATTGGGAAATTTGTTTCTGTAATTTACCATATTGATAGATCTAAGGACAAAAATATTTGATATATCTATAGATGCTAAAAAGGCATTTACTGAAATTCACATTTTATTCTTTATTTAAAAATAAACTAAATAAAATAGCAATAGGTTGACACCTCTTTAATATTGTAAATTATAATATTATAAAATCCCTCACCCAAAAAGCCAGCATAATGCTTACTAGAGAAATGAAAACAAATTTATAGAGTTTAAATATAGAAAGTGATGCATTCTATATGATTTAAAACATTTACTATACTTTTTTGTTTTTGACCATAAAATTTTATGCCAAAAATCAAGAACCAAAACTAGGAACTAAGCTAGCATTCTTGTTCTAATAACTTTTATATGAAATAATATGGAATATTCTAGCCAACATAATAAGCCATGGAATATATAAAACATATAGATCTCAGAAAGGCTGCATAAAACCCAAAAATCTTCTTAGAAAACCCAAGATAGTGAATTGAAAATTTATCAAAATTAAGTATAGTTGAGCTATATAGCTAGTTACAAAATAAATACAAAAAGCAAGTTGTTGTGGCTCACACCTGTAATCCCAGCACTTTGGGAGGCCGAGGCAGGTGGATCAGGAGGTCAGGGGATCCAGACAATCCTGGCTAACATGATGAAAATCCATCTCTACTACAAATGCAAAAAATTAGCCAGGTGTGGTGGCACACACCTGTAGTCCCAGCTACTCCGGAGGCTGAGGCAAGAGGATCGCTTGAACCTGGGCGGCGGAGGTTGCAGTGAGCTGAAATCTTACCACTGCACTCCAGCCTGGGTGACAGAGTGAGACTCCATCCAAAAAAAAAGAAAAAAAAAAGCAATAGGTTCATTTAATCAGCAATAAGCTAATTAAAAGTTCTAATGAGAAAAACAAAAACAAACAAATACTTTGTTACCAACAACAATAAAAAGACATACAATATACTAGGAAACACAGTTAAAAATTTGTGAAGCTCTATAGCAAAGACATGGTGTCAACTTAAATGCCCATCAATGGTACATTGGATAAAGAAAATGTGGTATATATACAGCATGGAGTATTATGCAGCCATAAAAAAGAACAAGATCGTGTTCTTTGTAGGAACATGGATAGAGTTGGAGGCCATTATCCTTAGCAAATTAATACAGGAACAGAAAAACAAATACTGCATGTTGTCACTTACTAGTGGGAGCTAAATGATAAGAACACATGGACACATAGAAGGGAACAGCACACATTGGGGCCTATCAGAGGTTAGGTGGTGAGAGGAAGGAGAGGATCAGAAAAAAATAACTAATGGGTACTAGGCATAATACTTGGGTGACAAAATAATCTGTACAACAAACTCCCATGACATGAGTTTACCTAAATCACAAACTTGAACATATACCCCTGAACTTAAAATAAAAGAGGTGGGGGAGTGGGGAGGGCTAACATTAGGAGAAATACCTAAAGTAGATGACAGGGGATGGATGCAGCAAACCACCATGGCATGTGTATACCTGTGTAACAAATCTGCACGATCTGCACATGTACCCAGAACATAAGTATAATAAAAAAAACTCTGAAGCTTACATGGGGAACGTTGCAAAATTAGTACTGTAAAAGAATTGAGAGATGGCACAGATAGAAAAGACAGCCCTGAAATAGATTCTGATATATTTAAAACAGTTATTAGGAAATGAATTATTCTCTAAATGGTAGTAGGAAGATTAGGTTGGCTATTTAGAAGAAAATGTACATCTTTATTTATTTCCATAAATACCAGATAGATTTAAAAGCTAAGCAAATGGTTAAAGATGACCAATTTTCCAAATTAATGCAATGAGCCTCTTTTTCACGTTTAGATGTTTTGGAGTTCCCATTATTTGTCAGTAAAGATGGTCAGGTATTTGAAGGAGAATTAAAACAGGAGAATGGAGGAAAATTTAATTGGGGAAAACTAAAACGAGTTTTGTAGTTTTTTGAGTTGAAAAGGGAGAGATAAAATGATGTGTTACATTATGTCCAGAGAGAGGGAGAAAACGAGTAAGGGGAAATTGAAGGGTAATTTGAAACACTTCACAAAAGTTGCTGAAATGTCAGAGTAAAAAGTAATCCCTGCCCTATAATGGACTTAGAAACTGAAATAGTCTAAAGATTAAACCTACTTGCAGGTGAATAGTTAAGCTCCTGTGGACTCTCAGGGATCCCTGTCTAGGTGATAGTAGAACCTGCTCCATTTTAGCATGTTTGCATATCTGCCTCTTCCACAAGATTAGGATCTCCAAGGAAGAAAGCCTTTATTGTATTAGGCTTTACACTCTCACCCCTTAGCACACAGCCTGGTGCACCCATTTTGTAAATGACTGAGTTAGTATTTTGTCCTTTGAAGGGTAACTTTCTAGAGTATTATTTAACATGAAGATTTTCTTTCCAAACAGGATTACCAAACCAATAACAATGACCAGGCGGTAGTTGAAATCTGTATCACGAGAATCACAACAGCCATCAGAGAGACTGAGTCCATTGAAAAGCATGCAAAGGCCCTTGTGGGGCTCTGGGACTCCTGCTTGGAACATAACCTGAGACCCTTTGGGAAAGATGAAGATACTCCTCATGCAAAAATCGCATCTGATATCATGAGTTGCATTTTACAGGTATGTCAGCGTTCAACATCAGGCTCTTTGATACTGAGTTGGCAGCCTAGGTGAACCTGTGATGTCTCTGAACCAAGAGCCAATGCTTCTGTAGCATTTAGATACTGTAAAAAGACACCACAAGCCATCAATAGCTAAGCTGGGAGGGCTGGTAATTAATAAACTGATAAAGTTCTATAGAGCTCCTGCTACATGCAAGACACACGGTAGGGAATTCAAGTAATACCACTGGAAGCCTCTAATCTGGAGAGCATATATATAAAAAGTTACCAATAAAGCAATATGTGCCAAGACCCACAGGAGGAGTACTAGAAAATTCAGAAGAGGAGATCTCTTTCCTCCAGGGAGAACACAGTGGAAGCAAAAATGAACTGAGGGGCAGTGAGCCAGGGAAACAGCAGAGAAAGTAACTAAGTCATTTCAAACATATTTCTATATGTATTGAGAATTTTTCATGATGATATTTGCCTGTTCTGACCACAGTTAATTCTTTCCTCTGGTGTAAATATGAATTTGGAGTTTTGGCTCGGCCACTAATGAGTTGTGTAACACTGCAATGTTGGTCAGGTCTCTTAACTTGTTAAGCCACGGGGTTCTCCCTGTAAAGCGCAGGTTAAATGACACTGTCCCTGACAAATTTACTAACAGTGATGTTGATAGCTGTTTCTCAAAATAAGAATTTTATGATCAAATAAGTTGGGAAACAATTCAATTTTTCCCCTTTGAAGGATCACAATGGCATATTAAAAGTTCTGCAAAGTCCTACAGTATTAGGACTTTCCATGGCATATTAAAGGTTCTGTAAAGTCCTACAACAAAGAAAGCTGGTTAACTCTGTTTAGGCCAGCATTTTCCAATCTGATTTCATCATGGAACCTCCTTCCTCCTCCCCACTCCCAACACAACACTTTTGAACATCCTCAGAACCTGTGTTCCACTGAGCACAGGTCAGGAAAATCTGGTTCTGTTAAAATGCTTAGCAGTGCATGTGGCAGCTGATATTAGCATCCATTATTCTTCTTTCTTCTTTCCCCACAGTTGTTTATGATTAACTGGATCCTATTTTACCTTGTCTGATCAGTCTAAGAATCAGTCAGCTGAACAAAAGACTCTTCATGCACCTCCACACTGTGTCTCCTTCATCCCTAGGGTTAAGGATGGGTGGGGAGAAAATGGGGATTGCAGCAAAATTAACAAAAGATGAATAGTGCTTGATGGAACAACGAAGACCCAATGCATTTGCTCTTCATTGGTTATCTTGGTATATTATTGATATTTATCAGAAACATAGATTATTTGACCCCAATGTGCACCTTAACAAACATTCAAACAATTTAAGCATCCTATCCCACTCCCCCTGCAGGTTCAAAACCATTGGCCTAGACTTTAGGACAGTGCTATCCAATAGAAATCTAATGCAAGCCAAAACAGGAGCCAAATATGTAATTTTAAATGTTCTTGGCCTGGGGTGAGTAGGGGAACAGTGGTGAAGAGGAAGAAAAAGAATACAAATATATGTATTACCACTGAATTATACACTTAAAAATTGTAAAGATAGTAAATTATATATGTATATTTGATCTCAATATAAAAAATTAAAAAGGAAAACATTTAGGAGCCACTTAAGTAAAAAGAAAGGTGAAATTGATTTTAATAACATATTTCCTCAACCCATTATATTCAAAATAGTATCATTTCAACATACAATCAATATAACAATTTTTTTTTTGAGATGGAGCCTCACTCTATCGCCCAGGCTGGAGTGCAGTTGCACAATCTTGGCTCGCTGCAACCTCCACCTCCTGGGTTCAAGCTATTCTCCTGTCTCAGCCTCCTAAGAAGCTGGGACTACAGGCGCCCACCACAACACCCAGCTAATTTTTATATTTTTAGTAGAGACAGGGTTTCACCATATTGGCCAGGCTGGTCTTGAACTCCTGACCTTGTGATTCATTCTTTTTTTAAACAATTCTTACCTATCTGATGTGCATTTTAGTGCATCACTAAATGAACTAGTCACACTGCAGGTGCTCAGGAGCATCCCATGGTCAGTGGCACCTGTGTTGACACAGATCTAGAGTAATCAGAGCAAGTTTTCTGGGTGAAGTTCATGTTTGGAAGGGTTATGAGCAGTGAGCAGGAATTTCACTAGATAGACAAAGTAGAGCCAGAAGACATTCCATGCAGAAAAACAGCTTGTGCAAAAGTACAGATTTGTGCAATAAGACCCAGATCAGAGAATTATAAGCATGCTACCTTTCCAAAATGTCCAGAATTCTAACATTTATGTTAGATGGGATGTTTATGTCTCCTACTTAAAAGGAATGGGGTATGATGTAGGGAATTAAATGCTTTTGAGAAATTGAAATGCTAAACTCACTGATGATCAAGACTTAATGTAAATGAGTTTGTAAGATTGTTGAGAGCAGGTTTTGGAGGTCAAGGGCTGATATTTTGAGAAGTGACAGAGAAAAGGCCTGAAGGCTAGTAGGCTCCTTGATTAAGAGGGACAAGTCAGGCAGAGAAGCATGTAAGTCCAACATATAGGGCCGGTGTAGGCATGGGGTGTCCATTGTAGGCCCTCAGAAGGAGGCAAAAGCCACTAAAATGGAAAGCAGGAAGGCCTAAAGGCAAAGTTGTTTTCAGCAAAATTCAGCATCTTATCTCGGTTACCCCTGGGAGTCCCAGAAAGTCAGCCCCAGGAACCAAAGGCAAAGCTGTGGTCATAGCATTTATATTTAGCTTTCATCAAATTTTAAAGGGAAGTTTTTGGCTTCCAGTAAACATTGAAAGGATGATTTTGTATTACTTGTAATTTAGGTTCCTGTGGGGAATGTGTAGCAATCCAAATGACTTATTTTGTTCTGTTTTTTTCAGTAAAATGAAACAATAGACCAACTTTCAAAAGTTAGGCACTCAGCATTTTTAGCTTTACACAAAATGGAAGGAAAACAAACAAACAAAAAATGGTGATTTCTTTTCCACCCATCCCGTCTCTCCAGATAAGCAACCCAGAGTCTTACTTTCTGATCAAGCAGAGGCTCAGTCATTTTTTTCTTCTCTAACCCTTGGCTATTTCATTTGATTTCTTTTTTCTAGCCACTTTACTGTCATTTTAAGCTAAATGTGTACACACACACACACATACACACACACACACTTTTCTGTATTTTTGTCCCCCAGATTTCCTCTTGTCAGCCTATATGTAAACCTACTTCAGGTGACCATTCCTTTTCCTTTTTTAGTTGGTAATTATACCTCTTTTCTCGGTCCCTAAATTTATGGACTTGCCACATTTACCTTAAAATAACCATTAAAATTCCAGAACTCACCTTCAACTCTTTCTTCAATACAAAATCAGTACATATATGGGGCATGCACTTGTGAGTTTGTTTCTGGCCTTGGGCCATATGTTTCTAAACATCCTGTGTCCTTAAACAAGTCTCTCAACTTATGTATAAAACAGAGAATTGAACCAGATCACCTTCCATGTCATCTCCCAGTCTGAAATTTTGACTCCCTGAGGAGACTCTAAGTGTACAATAGCAAAGAGCTTTAGAGCTTGAAGGCTTCCATGTCATTTGGATCTTGGTCTTATTAAGATGAAAGATTGGCAGGATATTTTCTCTCTCTAAATCTCTGTTCTGCCATCTCTAAAATAGGGATAACAATACCTCCTGCTCAGAACTGTTATGAAGGTTAAAAATGATACTGCATATACAGTGTTTACATGGTACAATTGCTACATAGTAAGTGCCCAATAGCAGTAGTGGTTTGTAGCTAGCAAATTAATCCAGTCTTGCAGGACAATGAAAATGAGCATTCAGTGGGTTCCATTCAGGACATCAAACTATGGGAGCTGAGTACTTCTAATTGGTGGTGGTAGGTGCACAGGAAGAGGATCTTGTATTTCAAAAGCAATCTCTATCTGTGCTCTAGCCACGATATGGAAGTACCTAATTCAAAGTACAGCTTACTTAGAGTTAACAGCTTCCTCCAACCCTCTGACCAGATATCTATATGGAGTTGCCCATTGCCCACCCCCTTTATTTGCTCCTAGAAAAATCCTGAAAAAGAATATACCCATACAATGTGTATTACATTCTAGGAAAAAAACAAACTTGGCGAGCTTGATTAAAATTAAAATGCGCCTTAAGGACATTATAATTGTTGTCATGGCAGCTGTTCCAGAATGAAATTCTAGAGAATTGGCAGATCAGCCATCTCGAAGCCTGGCAGCCAATGCTTGGCTTTATCTTCACTCTGCTGCAATCACAGCCTCTTCCTCAACCAAATCACTTAGCAGAGACATTGTCATGTATTTAATCAGTTCCACATTTCACGTTCCCTCATCTCTGCTACCACTGTTGATGACTCCGTAAAGAGGGAAATAACCAAAGCAGGATGCCTGCAGGGTAAGAAGGGGAATAGAAATAATCCCGAGATCTGCTGCTGGGAAAGCAGAAAGTGTCTATTTTTCTCTCTTTATAGAAGGACCCACTGTTCCTTCTCCTTGATGCTGCACATTCCTCTCAGTTCTTCTTCCCCAGTCAGTGCAATATAAAGATTTAATCTCTGCCCTTGCTGGTGTTGCATGTGAAGTGTGTCAGACAGTAGAAAGCATTTCCTTCACAACTCTTAGAGATGGGACTGGTTATTCCAATTGAGCAGTTTATTCAGTAGGCAATCCCAGCTCCACCGTGTACCTGTATTGTGGTCTTGGGAAAATTAATCTTTCTGGGCCTTAATTGCCTTATATGTAAAGTACAGATATTAAGAAGAGCTGCCTCATGAGTTTGCTGTGAAAATTAAATGAATAGACATTAAATGATAGACAAGATATTTAGAACATAAGAAGTGCTGCATGAATATTAACTCTGGTTGGTATCATCATCATTATCATTATCTGCAGGAGACTAAAATAAACCTCAATGCTTTCTAACAAGCTATTGATTTAATTATGTGCTATAGCCAGGTTTTAAATATCCTGTCTCTCCTCTCCCCAAATTATAAGCTCTTTTATTCACTGAAGTAATCCCAGCACATAGAATAGTGCTTAGCATATAGTAGGTGCTCAAAGAATATTTGTTGAATGGTTGAGTGAATGGGCTCAGGAGCTACATTCACTCAACCATTAGCACTCTTCCTTAGCAGCTACACTTCTCTCCAGAGTAGGCTTCAGTACCTAATGCTCAGAGAGTGGCATGAAATGGGAGGAGACTGGGATGTACACTCCCAGGTTCCTTACACTCCAAACTTAGGCTTCTGTGCCAATTAGATTTTACATATAGCTATGCTGGGAAGAATGAACCATTTTATGTGTAAATCCAAAATTGGTTTAACTTTGATTGATAATGCTGAATGAATAATCAAGGAACCCTATTTTAATAAGTGAGGTTTAATGTTTCTTGAGCTTAATCATTTTTATGGTTCTTACTTGAATTCAAGGCCTGAGAGCCAAAGAGCTTGTTAGTTCCTATCACCTCAGATAGATATCTTTTCTACTTAGCTTTATTCTTTTCCATTTTAAAAACACTGGGAAACATTCCCAAAGTGCATTTTCAAAAGGGCAATTTCAACCAAAAGCTCAAATTGGTGCTAATCGAGTTTAGAAATATAATTCTTGGCATCCATAGCACAAAGCACTCTTGTTTAAACTCTACAGCTAGATATAATTGTCCCCACGAGAAAGTCTGTTTCTGTGCTGTACTTCATTGAATCTGTTCCCTCAGCACCAAACTGTAAGATGATATTCATACCAACATGCTCACATCTGCACTGAGAAGCAAGATCTGTCATAGGCTCTGGCATTATCAGCTGCTGCTAAAGTCATTTATTTGTAAAACTGTAATCATAGGGCTTTCTGTGCATGCATGCCATTAGCATTTCTGTGACCCAAATAATTATAGAGATGAAGTAATTTCATGGGCTTGAGATCTACTGCATTACCAACTCCTTTTGCTGCCTTTGAAAGTGAAGCTCAGCCACTGGATGTTTTTTGGTACCTGTTAGGTCCATGGGACCCTTGTTTGTCCAGCCTCATCTTGGCCTCCCAGCCCTTTGCCCATCGCTTTTTGTTATACCAGGAACTGTCTAGACACTGTCTGGAGATTTTCTAGCAGTTTCTTGGTGTCTGTATGTACTATTTGCTCTTTGCTTCTTTCACTTTTTGTCATTTGGAAGATTTCCGGATGCCGTGGTAGGAAAAAAAGTGAGTGTTAATTAAAAACAAAAAAAGACGTATATTTTGGGGGAGATTTTATACACTTTACTTGGAACCACACTTCAGAGACTTGAACGGCTGGCCACTAAATTTCTCTAGAACATCTAGTATTTTAGAAAAGAATATGATCAAATTGCTTAAGATAGTCTGTTTTTCATTATTACTGGTAAGTGCTAGCTTACCCCAAGGTTTATAAACATCAGTTACTGGGAATACTGATTTTCACTGATCTTTCACTGTGGCTATGTTCACAGAAAGTAAGGAACACTTCCCAGTTAATGCACTCAAAAAAAAAGATGTCTCAGCAAGTTATAAGTACATGTGTTTGAAGACATATTTCTCTGATGGAAGCTATGTCTCTCTCTACCTGCAAGTTGTTCTTGATGAAAGACCCAGAGTATATAAAGTAAATTTAGGTATGGAGTTCTTGGGTGGAAAGTTCTGAGAACAATTGTGCCATTGTGTTTCACCCTCAAAGCTTGGATAAGGATGATAGGGACAGGATGTGTCATCTAAAAGTGGAACTAGCAAAAGCCTACATGCAAGGAAGAGATTGGCTGCCTATAGGAGCAACCCAAGAAATTGCATAGGTGAGACTGAGATGTTTGGGGAATACCCAATGTTCTAATAAGCAATTTTTAAAATGTAAGTCAAGGGAGCAGGGACAGAATATGATTATAATTGAGAAAAATGACCAAATCAATTAGCTTTTCTGAAAACCACGTTTGATCAGTATGTTAACAAAAAGAGGATGCTCAATATCATGTAATTATTTTGGCATGTTTATCCAGCACCACTAGGAAAAATACTGAATCTGATGAATGGAAACTTCCAGTTACCAGAGAAAGGGATTCAGTTATAGGGCAGGAGTGTTCTTTTAATCAGGTTTCATATGGCCTAGATGAAATATCCCTCAGGCTTTCTCTCTGCTGTGATCTGATTTTGTTCCTGTGAGTGAACATTCTAGTTTCTAATCAAGCTCCTGGGTATCCTGAAAATGTGAAAGTGATACCTACCCTAGGTCTGACCTATAAAAGCCTCTCACTGGGGATGAGTACGCTGTCATGCCTGCTTATGTACTAGGCTTTTGGAAATTCTTTGGTGTGTTAGCCTTAGTGGATCCAAACAATTTTGTGTGTTCCAACCAAGCAAATGCCCTGACTTCTGGAGCTGAGGACTAACTCCTGGGGAAGGGAGCAACTAGCCTCTCAGAGAGATTTCCAAACTATCAGTAATGGCCCAGTCAGATCTTTGCCTACTCTCAGGCCATGGAGATGTCCTCCTGTGTTGTCTTCTCTGTCTTGTTTTATTTTTCACTTTTAGATCTGCAATCTCTATGAAATTAATTTTTGTTATGGCAGATATATTTTTCTCTCATGTAAATATCTATTTTACCCAATTGCCCCATTTCTATTGCTCAGGAATTGTATGTATCAATGACAATTTTTATCTCATGTCCTTTCTTTTGTCCTTATTGTAGGATTTGACATATAAAGGTGGGATTCTACATTTCATTCTAAGAATATAATTCTCTCTTCAGTCACAGGGGAAAGTTAAATAATGAAAGTGGTCCTGGCTTTGCATTGTATTAATCAGGATACAAACTTAGCTGCAATAACAAAGATCTAAATATAACAGTGGGTTGAGCAACACAGAACATTGTCTCTCATCAAATAATGCAAGAGTAGGAGTCCAGGGCTAATTTGCTGGCATTATGGTATCACAAGTCCAGGATCCTTCTACTTTCTTTATATTTTTCAACATATGGCTACCATATTCTCATTCCAACCAGCATTAAAGAAGAAAAAAAATAAGAAGCTAAGTCACTTCACGGTAATAGTAACCTAGAAGTTGAACACATTACTGCCATTTCTATCCCATTGGTCAGAACTTTGAACATGGTCACATCCAGCTGCAAAGAAGGCTGAGAAATGCAGCTTTTCATTATGTGGTCCTATGCCAGCTGAAGTTCAGGAATGTATTACTAAAATAAAAGAGGATGAATAATTACTGGTGGACAGTTAGTAATTTCTAGTAGTAGTGTTAATACTCTTGACTGCCATCATAGATTTATTCTCAGTCTTCTCAGTCTGATGCAGGCAAACCTAGATATTGATTACCTAAATGTAGATCTCTATTTGGATGGTAATCATTACTTGACCCTCTTTAATAGGTTAGTGATCCCTCAGTAGCCTAGAAGGTCTTCATATGTCAGACAGTTGATGTCATGTCTGCTTTAGGATCCTTTTATCAGAGACCATTTGATTGGAAGAGATTATGATAATCACTCTTACAAGTAAGACCTAGAGAGCTGGATGACACCTTCATGATCACCCTGAAAGATGGTGGCAGAGCTGAAATTAGAATACACCAGTCTTCTTTTTCCATCAGATGCCCTGCCCACCACATTATTTTCCCAGTGGCAACTATCACAATAGATTTACATTTTCTTTATTAGTCACTCAATTTGAAGATATTGAGTACTCACCATAAGCCCAGAATTGTAGGAGGTGCTAGAGGGTATAATCCATAAGTAGAAAGATAAGCTCTTTTCACATGAACAGTTTGAGAAAAAAACCACTTTTTATTTATAATATAATATGAAATCCACTCCCAAACACACTGTGCACCACACAGTTTTTTTTCCTACAGTTAGTCTGAGAGGTGGAGTTGATGGCACGGGGTAATGAATATGTACTATTCATTTTTAAGAAAACAATTTGTTGACCAAAATGTTATGTGGTGGGAAAAAAAAGAAAACAATTTATATTTTCTAAATATTATTCCCTAATTAGGTAACTAAATGCTAATAAGACTATTTTGTATGTAGGTACATTTATATTCAATCATACCAAGAAGAGAATTATTTTAGGATCCAGAATATCTTTAGATTTTAATCTTACATTCATTTATTTTTTCCTCTGAATCTAATTAGCTGAAACTTTAGTTTTGAAGATAGATATAGTCAAAAAGTGACTTGTTCAACATTCCTTAGGTTTTTATCTCAAGTGTAACTATCACAAGTGATTCCTTTCAACAGTGTCCCCTGATTACAGTAAAGATCAATTCCAAACTCCTTAGCCTGGTATGTATGCCGTATGTCACACTTTTCATAATCATGTTCTGTTTACCTGTCCCGTCTCTCCCCTCACCTCCCACTCCAGTTTCCTCACACATACCACACTCCAGCCATTCTGAGCTACTGATAACTCCCCAGTGCCATCAGGTGCTCCCTCACCTCAGTCTCTACACACCTGCTCTTCCTTCTTTCTGCCTACTCCCTGCCTTGCCAGCACTCAGCCACCTCCTGTTCATCCATGAGGTCCCAACTAAGACATTACCTCCTCCAGGAAGTCTTTCTTGACATTCCCCAAGACTGGATTGAGTGCTCCTTCTCTGCTGTTTTAGTACCCTACCTTTTGCCCATTTTGGCTGTCATCAGTTTCTGCTGTTAACTGCGTGTTTGTCTTTAGGTCTCTTAAACAAAATCAAAAGTTCCCAGAGTTCCCAAATACAATATAAACAGCGCAGGGGCTGTGTTTTCATAGCTGTGGTCTGGGCGCTTAATCCAATAAATATTTTTTGAATGAATGAATGAATAAATGAATAATGAATCATTTATTATTTGTGGCTTTCTTATATTTCCTCAGAATTACAACAGACCCCCCGTGATGGCATTAGCCATCCCCATTGCAGTGAAATTCCTCCACAGAGGCAACAAAGAACTGTGCAGGAATATGTCTAACTACCTGTCTCTGGTCGCAATTACCAAGGCAGATCTCCTGGCTGATCACACGGAAGTTATAGTAAAGAGCATACTCCAAGGTACGGTGCAAAGGTTGAGCTTGGGAACATGTTTTAGGAGGCATTTAAAAGTATTTTCATGAAGTATTTATAGTTCGTGGGAAGCAAGACCGAGAGTATTAGAAGCAAGTTAATTTCTCTGCTTTGCTGTTAGTTGACTTGTGAACATGCAAAAGGTTACTTAATCTGGCTGAGTCTGTGTCCCTTCCCAAGGCGGATGAATTACTTAGACCCATTAAAAGAATTGTAAGCTTTCTTCCAAATCTGTCTTTCTCAATTTGAAGAACTGTATTTTCTATGCTTCTGGTAACCTGTTCAACTACCAACTGTGGACAGCTTATCTCTGTGTATTGAGTGAAAAATGTCACTCAGTTGGAGGTGAAAAACCTCTCTTCATTTGGTTCCAAAAGCAAGAAATGTCTTTTGTTAGATAAAATACATCAGAAAATATGTAATAACTTCTTAAATGTGAATGTGATTTGGGAATGATAACAAACATAAAAAGTCTAGTAGTATACTTCTGTTAATTGTTACAACATTTTAATGAAAAAGGTGCTCAAATTAGTTCATGCAAAATATTCTCGTCTTCTTTTATTTTCTTTTGTTTCAGATCAATCAAAAAAACATGTTTTTTGAATTTGGGGTCAAGGAACAATATATATTATTAATATGTATCCAAGTGTCCCCAATTCTCATTAATAAAGATGCATGAGGTCCATGAGTATCTCAGTCCACAGTTTACTGACATAATCCACCACATGATAAGGTTGATCGTCAACCCTCTGTAAAGTGCTCAAAGTTGAAATAATTCTTAGGGTCGCCAGTGGTGTCCTATGTGTGCTCTCTTCCCAAGTTATCCAGACCAATCCCCAAGCCCATGCTGCTATTCTGTCCATGCTTCCTGGCATAGCATGTTGGGGTGCTGTCCTCTTTTACCATGCTGAGCCCAGCAGACCCTAGGGCCACTGCCATGCAGGTCTCAGGAATGGACTCCCCTCCTGGGAACTCCGTGCTGCCCTGCCAGAGAAGGTAGCCTTTGTGCTGAGCCACCTGAAGCTTCAGGAACTACCAAGTCCTTAGCCCAGTAATTCAGTGAGGCAGCCTGTGGCAGATGGGGAAGAACATTAGCCTTTCTCCTTAGTGTAACACCTTGGTAGAGAGGCCCCAGAGCAGTGCCAAACTAAGTTGCCATGTTTGCAGTAAAATCGATGGTTTTTAGTGGAACAGAATAAAGAACCCAGAAGTAAAGCTGCACACCTAGAACCATCTGATTTTTGACAAATTCAACAAAAATAAGCAATGGGGGAAGGACTCCCCATTCAATAACAGGTGATAGGATAACTGGCTATCTATATGCAGATAAAACTGGACAACTATCACCATATACAAAAATTACCTCAAGATGGATTAAAGACTTAAATATAAGACCTCAAACAATAAAAGTCCTCAAAGAAAACCTAGGAAATACCCTTCTTGACATCAGCCTTGGCAAAAAATTCATGGCTAAGTCCTTAAAAGTAATTATGACAAAACCAAAAATTGGCAAGTGGGACCTAATTGAACTAGAGAGCTTCTAGACAGCAAAAGAAACTATCAACAGAGTAAACCAACAACCTACAGAATGGGAGAAAATTTTTGCAAACGATGCACCCAACAAAGGTCTAATATCAAGAATCTATAAGAAATTTAAGCAATTTAACAAGCAAGAAACAACCCCATTAAAAAGTGCAAATCAAAAAGTTAGAAAGATCTCAATTTAACAACCTAACAGCATAACTAAAAGAACTGAAGAACCAAGAAGAAACCAACTTCAAAGCTAGCAGAAGACAAGAAATAACCAAAATCAGAGCTGAACTGAAGGAGATTAAGACACAAAATTTTTTTTAAAAGATCAACAAATCCAGGAGCTAGCTAGACTACTAGCTAGGCTAATAAAGAAGATAACAGAGAAGATCCAAATAAACACAATCAGAAACGACAAGGGGATGTTACTATTGACTACACAGAAGCATAATCATCAAAAGATATTATGAACACCTCTATATACATAAACTAGAAAATCTAGAAGAAATTAATAAATTCTTGGGCACATACATGTAGATTCACAGCTGAATTCTACCAGATGTACAAAGAAGAGCTGGTACCATTCCTGAAGAAACTATTCCAAAAAACTGAGGGGGATGGACTCCTCCCTAACTGATTCTATAAGGCCAGCATCATCCTGATACCAAAACCTGGCAGAGACACAACATAAAAAATAAAAAAATAAAGATTAAAAAAAGAAACCAACTCCAGGCCAATATCCTTGAACACTGATGCAAAAATCCTCAACAAAATACTAGCAAAACAAATCCAGCAGCTTATCCACCACAATCAAGAAGGCTTTATCCCTGGGATGCAAGGTTGGTTGAACCTATGCAAATGAATAAATGTGATTTATCATATAAACAGAACTAAAGACAAAAACCAATAGATGCAGAAAAGGCTTTTGATAAAATTCAACACCCTTCATGTTACAAACTCCCAATAATCTAGATATTGAAGAGCATACCTCAAAATAGTAAGACCCATCTATGGCAAACCCACAGACAACATCATACTGAATGGGCAAAAGCTGGAAACATTACCACTGAAAACTGCACAAGACAAGGATGTCCTCTTTCACCACTCCTATTCAACATAGTATTGGAACTCCTGGCCAGAGCAATCATGCAGGAAAAAGGAATAAAGCACGTCCAAATAGAAAAAGAGAACATCAAACTATCCCTATTTGCAGATGACATGCTCCTATATCTAGAAAACCCCATAGTCTCACCCCAAAAGCTTCTTAAGCTGATAAACAACTTCAGCAAAGTCTCAGGATGCAAAAATCAAGGTACGAAAATCAGTAGTATATCTTCACACCACCAGTAGCCATGCTGAGAGCCAAATCAGGAATGCAATCCCATTTACAAGTGCCACACACACACAAATAAAATATCTAGGAATACAGTTAACTAGGGAGTTAGTTGAAAGATCTCTATAAGGAGAATTACAAAACACTCCTCAAAGAAGTCAGAGATGATACAAACAAATGGAAAAATATTCCATACTCATGTATAGGAAGAAACAGTATCATTAAAATGGCCATGCTGCCCAAAGCAATTTATAAATTCAACACTATTCTTATTAAACTACCAATGACATTCATCACAGAACTAAAAAAAAAAAATTTTTTTAATTCATATGGAACCAAAAAAGAGCCTGAATAGCCAAGGCAGTCCTAAGCAAATAGGACAAACCTGGAGGCATCACACTAACTTCAAACTGACTTCAAACAGGAATGCAGTAAGCAAAACAGCATGGTACTCGTACAAAAACATACACGTAGACCAATAGAACAGAATAGAGAACTCAGAAATAAGGCTATGCACCTACAATTATCTGATCTCTGAAAAAGCTGACAAAAATAAGCAATGGGGAAAAGACTACCTATTTGATAAACAGTGCCGGGGTAACTGGCTAGCCATATGCAGAAGATTGAAACTGGACCCCTTCCTTACACCACAGGAAAAAATTAACTTAAGATGGATTAAAGACTTAAATGTAAAACCTCAAACTATAGAAACCCTGGAAGACAACCTAGGCAGTACCATTCTGGACATAGAAATGGGCAAAAATTTCATGAAGAAGATACCAAAAGCAATTGCAACAAAAGCAAAAATTGACAAATAGGATCTAATTAAACTAAAGAGCTTCTGCACAGCAAAAGAAACTATCAGCAGAGTGAACAAACAATCTAGAGGATGGGAGGAGTTATTTGCAAACTACGCATCTGACAAAGGTGTAATATCCAAGATCTCTAAGAAACTTAAAGAAATTTACAAGAAAAAACAAAACCCATTACAAAGTGGGCAAAGGACATGAAAAGATACATTTCGAAAGAAGACATACATGCAGCCAACAATCATGAAAAAACTCAACATTGCTGATCATGAGAGAAATGCAAATCAAAACCACAATGAAATACCATCTCCTACCAGTGTATTATTAAAAAATTTAAAAATAATAGATGTTGGCAAGGTTGTGGGGAAAAATGAATGCTTATACACTGTTGGTGGTGGTTGATCCTCAAAGACCTAAAAACAGAACTACCATTCAGCTCAGCAATTTTATTACTGAGTATATACCCAAAGAAATATAAATTGTTCTATCATAAAGATACATGCACACATATTAGCAAAGACATGGAATCAACCTAAATGCCCATCAATCATAGACTGGCTAAAGAAAATGTGATACCTACACACCATGGAAAACTATGCAGCCATACAACAGAACAAGATCATGTCCTTTGCAGGAACATGGATGGAGCCAGAGGCCATTATCCTTAGCAAGCTAATACAGGAACAGAGAACCAAATACCACATGTTGTCGCTTATAAGTGGGAGCTAAATTATGACACACAGAGGGAAACAAAAGATACTGCGGCATATTTGAAGGTGAAGAGTGAGAGGAGGGAGAGGATCAGGAAAAATAACTAATGGATACTGGGCTTAATAGCTGGGTGATAGAACACCCACGATGCAAGTTTACCTATATATTAAAAAACTGACCCTGTACCCCTGAACTTAAAGAAAATAAAAGTGGGTAAAGGACGTGAACAGATGCTTGTCAAAAGAAGACATAAAAGCAGCCAACAAATATATGACAAAATGCTCCACATCGCTAATCATCAGAGAAATGCAAATCAAAATCACAGTGAGAGACCATCTCACACCAGTCAGAATGGCTATTATTAAAAATTCAAAAAACAACAGATGTTGGCAAGGCTGCAGAGAAAAGAGAAGGCTTTTATGCTATTTGTGGGAATGCACATTAGTTCAGCCACTGTGGAAAGCAGTTTGGAGATTTCTTAAAGAAGTTAAAATAGAACTACTACTTGACCCAGCAATTCCATTACTGGGTATGTATACCCAAAGGAAAATAAATCCTTCTAAGAAAAAGACACATGCGCTCATATCTTCATTGCAACACTATTCACAATAGCAAAGACATGGAATTAAGCTAGGTACCCACCAACGGTGGACTGGATGAAGATAATGTGGTATATATATGCCAAGGGATACTGTGCTGCCATAAATAAGAACAAAATCATATCCTTTGCAACAACATGGATGCAGCTAGAGGCCATTATCTCAAGCAAATTAATGCAGAAACTAAATACCAAATGTTCTCACTTCTAAGTGGGAACTAATCATTGGGTACATGTGGACGTAAAGATGGGAACCATAGACACTGGGGGAACTGAAAGAGAGGGGAGAAAGAGAGGGGCAAGGATTGAAAAACTACTTATGGGTACTGTGCTCACTACCTGTGTGATGGGTTCAATTGTACCCCAAACCTCAGCATCATGCAATATACCCTTGTAACAAACCTGCACATGTATCCTTGACTCTAAAAGGAAAGTGGAAAAAATAAAATAAAATAGATTATTGTTTTATCTAAAACTCTCTTTCCTTCCCCTGGGCTCAACTATTCACCCAGGAGTTGGGGTTACCAAAAAATTAATACTTTAATTCTCAAAGTGCCTATTGCCTTCTAAGAGCTTAAGTTTTGTTCCTAACTTAACCTAATTGTACTAGACATTCCTAAGGAGGGTTCTTGGTACTATCCCAAGACTTCTGACCAGCCACCCAATGGTCTGCCAGGTATGTCTGAACTCCAGCTTGACAGTGGAAGTTTATCAATCAACCTGTGGTTCCCTCTAAAGATTTGTTGTTAATAATACTAGGCAGCATTTTTATTTCCAGTTTCGTTTGGCTTCAGGATTAAATCTCCAATTTCACTTTATATGTAATATTAAATTTGCTGAAAGCCCAGAAAAGCAATTATGGTTTTTTTTCAACGCCTTGGCTATATTTTTGAAACATATTTTACAGGAATTTCAAATACTATACACACCACATATTGTAAATCCATGGTAGTCAGACTTGCTAGTAACAGATTTATGAAAAAAAAATTGAATTAGCCCTTTATTGCTGCCAAGAGCTTAGCTCATCTCTTTGGGATTTTTAAAGATGCTTTTTCAATGACAATGAAATATTTGAAACACAAAGTATGCTTTCTAAATTCACTTCAAGCATTTGAAATAAATAAATAATTTGGTTTATTTGATTGGGCACTATGAAAATTATAAATTGAATGATAATTTGACCTATAAAAGACTGGGGCTGTGTATTTCAAGGTTTGGAGTTTTAAAACTGATATGATCGTAAAACTCAATTATTACTCGCATGAGCCCATCAAACTTTAAGTTGCAAAGCAGAAGGGATCTTGCTGTCTCTGATTAGTAAGTTTTCTGCTCTGCAAATCTTTGTCTTACATCCCCTACCAAACAGCCTGAGGAATCATGATGGGATTTCTTTTTTCATTACCTATTATTTTTCTCCTCTTTATATCTTCTTTGCCTTACGGTACACTAATCCTTATTTTCCCATATTTCTACTTCTACAAAATACACTGAATGGTAATATCTTCAATGATGATCATAATAATTATAATAACTACAGTGGCCAAAATTTACTGCATGCATTTCTAATGCCAGATATTGTATTAAGCCATTTATACCCATTATATCATTCAATACCCACAAGAACCTCATAAAAGAAGTCCTATTATTATCCCATTTTACAAGTTAGTAGTAGTTTAGGTAACAGAAACTAACACATATAAATAGCTTGATGATGAGAAAGAAGAGAAGGAGAAGGAAGAGGAGGAGAAGGAGGAGCAACAGTAACTCCTGCTTGGCACACATGCCTGCAAAGTTCATGAGTATACCAGACTTCCCAGATGGTTGATTCAGGGTTCAATGGTGTCCCAAAGGTCAATTCTCAGCTCTGCTTCCTCAGGATGGATTTTGCTTTCATGCTCGGTGTGGGCCTTTGCAGCTTCCAGCTCACATCATCATGAATACCAATTAAGCAAAAGAAAGTCCACATCCAGTCTCTTTTTTCTCTTTGACCTGACATACGCCACATGAACATTTCTCAACCAATCCATCATTATTGCCAGAGGATACTGTACTTCAATTGGTCAGGCTTAGGTCATGAGCCCCCCTCAGAGCAGTGGAAGGGAGTTGGCTGCAGCAAAGCCACGTGGATGGGGAGTAGGAGGAGTAGATCCCCAAAAGAAACCCAGGGCTGTTGCCAACAGTAGGTGAATGAATAATGGGGGAATGAAAGAACACAAATGTCCAATATATCAATTTGTAAGTAAGCAAGCTGAAGCTTAGAGAAGTTAAAAACAAGATTCAAACCCTGACCATTTCACTGTAAAGTCTGTTTTCACAATGTAATATTAGCGCCAACAAATACTAGTTGTATTTTTATTTTCTCAGCCTCTGTTTCCTCATGTGTACATATAGATGTCAAGACAATGGCATGAGATAATGCAAAAACATAGCTGGCTTTCAATAAATATTAGCTGAAGTAGTGATGATGATAATCATACTTGCCTTCTTATATTTGAATCCCTTTATTGCCAGGGAACTCACTTACTATTTCCTGTGACAATCCACTTTATCTCTGGACGAAACCGAGTACTAGATATTTCTTCCTTTTGTTGAATTAGAAGTTCTTTTCTTGTGGCCTCCCACTTTTGACCAAGGTCCTCTCCTTGGATAATAAACCCTTGTTCTTCTTTCACATGACAAACTATCAAAAACTAGCTATGACTTTCGTATTTCACCACTCCTTCCCTTTGCACTTCCCTCTTTTCCTCCTTAGGCATAACATTCACAGTTTCCCTCAGTTTGCTCATTCAGCAGATGATGACTTGCTTTTGCATCCATTTGCAAGATGTACCTGGACCCCTGCTCTGCTTGCCTGCCCTCCCCTGCATGTCCTCTGATTTGCTTGCCTATGAGGACTATGATGGATTTATTCTCCCTATTGAGAAGCTATATTTTCCTTAATGTAACCTAAAATCAAATTCACTTTTTTGTCAATCACACATTCACATCTTTGGTTTCTCTTGACTTATATTTGAAATCTCCAAAACTTTAAATAAAAGTTGTTTTAGTATATTAAGCAATTTCTACCATACTGTGTTTAGCAGGTTTTTTTGTCTTATGTAAGTTTAATTCTTTCCTCTTACAAGATTCAGCCCATTGCTTTGGCATGCAAAGATCTTGTTGGATGTTTTTTCATCTCAGTGTATCTGCAGCTTTTCCAAAGTTCTTGTCATGTGTAAATTTTATGAGCAGAGCCACTCTGGTCTTTATTTTAATACACTGATTAAAAGGTTGACCAGGTGGATCCAGGAGACTCTTATGCCATAGCAGGGGTGTCTGCCCCTTAGACTTGTTTGCTGTTATTTCCTTGATTGTATTTTTTAACAAGTGTATTGTATGCATCCATTTGCATCCTGTGCCTGATTTCAAACCAAATGCCTCTTTTGTGCTTATGAGTGAATCATGAGAGACTTTGTCCAAAGGGCTATGTATTTATCCCTGAAAGTAACTATTTCAATAGTTCTAAGCCAATTTTTACTACTTCTTATCCTTAATGGTTATATATAAGTAATGTTTACTTTTACATTAAGTTTAAGTATACATTTATTTTATTCAAATTGTTTAGAGTTATTTTGTCTGTTTTGTATTATCTGAATTTTCCAAGTAAGTGGTCATTGTAAAAGGTCTTTCCTCTTGGAGGAAGGATTAAAGGTATAATTGGAATGTTATCTTGATTCATACTTGAAGTTTGAGGGGATCTAAAACTTGAATATCTCTATTCCAAATAAGACAGTTGTGTCAGTATTTTAAAATCAATTCACACACACAAAAAGTAAAAGATAAAAACCCCTACCCATTTAGTTTTACCAGCAAATTATAACAAATATACAAAGAACAGATCAGTACAATGTCATCCAAACTTTCCCAGATAACTGAAACAGAAAAAAATTCTCCAGCTTATTCTACAGGGCTAGTATAGCCATGACAATACCAGACAAGGACAGTATGAGAAATGAAAATGCAGACTTATCTTAATTATGAATATAGATGCATAACTCATAAAAATTTTTAGCAAAATGACTCTAGCAGTGCTTAAAGTAAATAATAATTAACATTTGCTGAGTGCTTACTATATACCAGGTACTAGCCTTTTAACCTATGTAATTCTCTCTCAATATCTTATGAGAGATAAACTATCGTTAACCTCACTTTATAAATGCATAATGACCTAGTTGAGTTTCTCCCACAAATGCAGAATGGCTTAATATTTGATATAATTCCACATTACAAAAGACTAAAGATGAAAAACATTATGTGATTAGTAAAACACATCTCATAAAATTCAGTACCTGTTTGTTCCTGAAAAAAAAAAACTAGTAATTTTGGAGAAATTTCTTAACATGATTATGAGGAGACATACAGATAAATAATGACAGAGCACCATATACATTTCACTATGTATATAGTGAAACAGTAGCAGCATTTATCTAAAGTCAGGAATGAGAAGCGGATACAAATATATCTACTTCTATTTACAATGGCACTGGAAGCCCTAGCCTAGACCAGAAAAATAAATGAAAGTTATAACAATCAGAAACTCAGAACAATCATTATTTCAGTGTGTGGTTGGGGGCTAGGGGAGGAATAGCAAGGGGGGGGGGTGGAATTGGGGAGGGATAGCATTAGGAGAAATACCTAATGTAGATGACGGGGTGATGGATGCAGCAAATGACTACCATGGCATATGTATACCTATGTAACAAACCTGCATGATCTGCACATGTACCCCAGAACTTAAAGTATAATAAATAAATAATTTTTTTTTTAAAAAAATCATTATTTATAGAAAAATGTGATAATTATCTATAATAGAACATTCAAATATTCTGGCTGGGTGTGGTGGCTCACACCTGCAATCCAAGCACTTTTGGAGACCAAGGTTGGAGGATGGCTTGAGCTCAGGAGTTCAAGACCAGACTGGGCAACGTTGCAAGACCTCGTCTCTACTAAAAATCAAAAAAATTGTCTGGGCATGGTGGTGTGCACCTGTAGTCTCAGCTACTTGGGAGACTGAGGTGGAAAAATAGCTTGAGCCCAGGAAGTTGAGGCTGCAGTGAGCCGTAATTGTGCCACTGCACTCCAGCCTGGGTGACAGAGCAAGCCTCTTTATCAAAAAAAAAAAAAAAAAAAGTAAATATTCTCCAGTCAATTTTGAGACAAATTAAAACAAATTTCAGTAAAGCAGTAAAGTTCCTGGAAGTGAGATCACTTTAGTGAAACTAATTGTTTTCTTACATACTAGTCATAATAAATTGAAAATGTAATATTAAAAATGTTATTTAAAGTAGAAAAATATACAATAGCTACAGGAAAATGTAGCTTTTGAGAATAAAATGATAAAAGTTTATTGAAAGCAATTAAATAAGAAAATGGAGAAATATATCATGTTCTTGGATGGGAAAGCTTGATGTGGCAAAGATGTAAATTTTCAATAAATTTAGTGAAATTTTTCATAAAATGCCAACAGAAGTTTCCATGAAAGATGACAAGATGATTTTTAAATTTACAGGATCAAGTGAAACAGATACCTAAGACAGTTTCACAGAAGGAAAAGAAGATGGGAGTTGTTGGGGGAGAAGAAGAGGCAGTTATTTCCCTATCAGATATCAAATATTGTAAAATCATAGTAATCAAGACAGCGTAGCACTAGTGCAAGATAAGTAAATAACCATAGAATAGAACAGAGAGGGAAGAAACAATTCCATGCACATATGGAAACTGAATATGTGCTAGGGGAATATTGACAATAAAGAAGGATATACTGTTCAATAAATTGTTCTGAGACAATTGTCCACATCACAACATGCATAAATTAATATCAGATGGAATAAAGACCTAAATACATAAAACAAATCTAAGTCTCTTCTTTAGTAAAATTTAAAATAATCTCTCAGCAAGCAAGCAATAAAAGGGAACATCCTTATTCTGATAAAGGATATCTATTAATACTAAACAACTAAACTAAAATTACACTTATTAGGGGAATATTAATGTTTCTCCTTGAATTTAAAAATAAGATAAGGATGTCACTTGGTGTATTAGTCCATTTTCACGTTACTGATAAAGACGTACCTGAGACTGGTCAATTTACAAAAGAAAGGTTTATTGGACTCACAGTTCCATGTGATTGAGGAGGCTTCACAATCATGGCAGAAGGTGAAAGGCACTTCTTACCTGGTGGTGGCAAGAAAGAATGAGGAGGTTGCGAAAACTGAAACCCCATATAAAACCATCAAGTCGCATGAGACTTATTTACTACCAAGAGAACAGTATGGGGAAAACCAACCCCGTGATTCAAGCATCTCCCACTGGGTTGCTCCCACAACACGTGGGAATTATGGGAGTACAATTCAAGATGAGATTTGGGTGGGGATACAGAGCCAAACTATATCACTTGGGCAGTGAATTTGTTTTCTACTTAAATTATATCAGGTATAAAATTTGATGTTTTGTAACATCAGAACCTTTTTAGAAGAGAAAGTTGCTTTCCAGTGCTCCTGAATAAGTTTCCAAACTCATTCTTTGCCATATGAAAGTAGTCTGTAATGTCTTTTCAGTACTGGTAAGTAAAAGCACAACCAATGCTTAGTGCAGGACAAGTTAGCATATCTTTCCTTCAAGAAGCTGAAAATATTATTGAAGACCATACAACTGCAATGGATTACATGAGGGTTTATAGGGAAGCCCTTTTAAAATTTTTATTTGAAACTCCATGATGCAATGAACTCCACTGCTATTGAATCTAAAAGTAGTAAAGTCTCTTTTTCTGCATTTATGAATCAGTGATCATAATAAAGAAATATACCTCTCCATCAATATGCCTTTTACATGGTCCTCTGGCACAAGTCACAAAATGACCTCAAATGATTTGAAACTTAAGTAGAAAGTCTTTGGAAAGAAAATATAACATTATCTCAGCAAGAGTCCAGATTCCTTTTTTACTTTCTGGCAATGACCTGGAAAATACTGTCCAGTTAATTATGATAAATCCAGCTCATTTTTTTCTCTATGTGAGACAACATTTAAACCACTGGTTGGTGAGCAGTCTCAGAAAAAAGGAGTTAGAAAATTGTCCCCCCCCTCCATTTAATATGACAGTAATACATATATGACATAGGATGTATGAGACTTAAATAGATAAAATATCTGTACTTTGTACAATTCTGGGCCTATAGTTCATCAATGGTTACCATGATTCCTACCACCATCATCATCCTGGTGGTTTTTGTCATCACCAATTGAGTCTCTGCCATGTGCCAGGTCCATATTAAAAGACTGGAGGCAGGCCAGGCCCAGTGGCTCATGCCTGTAATCCCAGCACTTGGGAGGCCAAGGTGGGAAGATCACTTGTGGTCAGGAGTTCAAGACCAGCCTGACCAATCTGGTGAAACCCCATCTCTACTAAAAATACAAAAATTAGCCAGGCATGGTGACACACGCCTGTAGTCCCAGCTACTCGGGAGGCTGAGGCAGGAGAATCACTTGACCCTGGGAAGCAGAGGTTGTGGTGAGCCAAGATCGTGCCACTGCACTGTAGCCTGGGTGACAGCGTGAGACTCCATCTCAAAAAAAAAAAAAAAGAAAAGATTGGAGGCAGAGCCATATCCATTCATGGAGTTTCATAATCTCTAGAGAGATGCTTAACCATTAAAATTTATTATGCAATTATTCTTAAAGAAAGTGGTTTTTAAGTTCACTGTATAATAAGTTGAAAGAGTTTACTAATCAAATGTTCTAGGAAACAAGCTACTAAGAAATCTTATTAAGAATATTCAACCTGAATATTAATACTCATAGAAAAATATTAAATGTAGAGTTTTAAAAAGACAATGCACATATAGATCAAGGAATAAAGACATATCTAAAAACTGAAAAAGACTTTGAAATTGTTAAACCAAGTCTTGGATCTGATCTAAGTCAGAGTTTGCACCATCTTGACTTCACCAGTAGATGCTGCTGTGAAGTAAAACAAGGCCTGCATAGATTTGGACATTTGTATGCTGAACTCTGAAAATGACTTACCCACAATGGAGAAGAATCCTTACATTCATTTATTTGTTCGTATTTTTGTTTGCTTGCTTAGTTATGTTTCAATCCACTGAAAACAACTTGGAAAAACATTTTTTATGATAACTATATTATTTTCACTGTAACTTTATGGTTTAGAAAGCACTTTTACGAAAATTATCTGCTTACTAATAATGTAGGCAAGTTTTGTTACCCTTAATTTCTTGACTAATTTGAGACTCAGAGATTAGTTGACAGTCCTGATTTCTTATAGTTATTAAGTTAGTAGGTGATAGTGCCAGAATTGAAATGCTGGATTTCTGACCCCAAGCCCAGCAAACTTTCTTCTACACTCCAGATTTATAAAACTTGATGCAAGGGTCAATAATATGAGTGTTCGTGTTCACTGATTCCAAGAATACATCAATGAACCAATTACAATTACCTTAATCAAGACTTTAACCTTAGGAGTACATTTCCTAAGTGGTTGAAAGACAATTTTGGAAACATTTGGCCTTAATAGAACTAAGGGAAGAGATTTCTAATATAATATTTGACAGGAAATGAAACAAAAATCAATGATAATTTCTTGTTTGCAAATCTAATTCTTCATTAAAGTGAAGTCAGTCAAGTAATTGTAAATAGCAAGCTTTACAATTCTACAACATATGCTTAGTAATAAAATGTTCTGAATATATTTTAAAGGTGCTAATACTTATAAGCCAATTTATATTGTAATAGATGAGGAAAATATATCAACTGATTTTAGTTCCTATATTATCTCTGCAATAAATGTTAGCTCTACCTGACATACATACATACATACATACATACTAGAGTGACAAATTGTTCCAGTTTGCCTAGGACTGAGGGGTTCCCAGGACATGGGACTTTCAGTGCTAAAGCCTGGGACATTCTTAGGCAAACCAGGACCATTGCTCACTCTACACACACAAATAATATTATTTATATGCATAATAAATACACACACATTTTTGTCCTCCTAATAGCTTGAGTCATCTTGCACAATTATTTTACTATGCTGTAATATGGTGATGCCTAAATAACTAGTGAATGAAAATGTGTGTGAATGTGCTAACCTAAGCCAGCATGCTGATACTTTTTAGATATTTTATCTGTTTTACACATTTCTTAATTCCTCCTTTTGCTAACACCTATATATTCTCAGATTCATTAAATGTGATTGCTTAGGGTTTTTTTTGTTTTTTCTTTTTTGCGTGTGTGTGTGTGTGTGTGTGTAAGTCAGATATCCAACCTCCTGAGAATTTGTAAAATGTATTTTCCAAGGTTAGGCTCTGGGTTTTTAGAGAGAATAAAGTTTTTTGTTTTTGCGAGATGGAGTCTTGCTCAGTTGCCAGGCTGGAGAGCAGTGGCATACTCTCGGTTCACTGCCATCTCCGCCTCCCAGTTCAGGTGATTCTCCTGCCTCAGCCTCTCAAGTAGCTGGGATTGCAGGTGTGCCACCAACACACCCAGCTATTTTTTGTACTTTTAGTACAGACAGGGTTTCACCGTCTGTAATACCACCATGGCTTCCCAAAGTGCTGGGATTACAGGCGTGAGCAACCGCACCCGGCTGTAGTTTTTTAATTAAAAAAAAATTACTAGATCAAAATTAGATAGGGTGATCAAGCAATTAATAGATTAAACATGACAAAAATATATTTTTCTCTCATGTAAGTGAAGTCCATGGGCAGGCAGCCCAGGGCTGGCTAGATGGCTTCACAATGATCAGAAATCCATGCTTCTTCTGTATTATTGCATGGACTCTCATGGTCTAAGATGCTTGCTGAAATTTCAGCCCATTACCATATTCCAGTCAGACAGAAAGAGGAAAAGAATCACATATAAGATTTCAGCATTGGTCAAACTGTAGTTATATGGCTGGATCAAGCTGTAAGTAATGTTGTAAAACATAGACGTTACTCTGAGTCATCACATGTGCCACTAAAGCTAGAATCCCGTCATTTAGAAAAAGAGAGAAAATGGATATTTGGGAAAAATTAGAAGTCCCTAGAACACCTAGCTCTAGCAGATGAAATTTTTACTTTTTTAATCCAAGAACTGTTTTATTTTCTTCTATTTGTTCTTTGCCTTAAACATGTAATTACTTTAAGAAATTAAACGTTTTCTTACATTAAATTCTGTCAGCATATGAGTTTGCATTTATCCTGGCCTGCAACATCTAGCATCACTTAAACAAGTATAATTCATGCTGCAGCATGTAAATGAGTTGAAATCGTGCCTAATTTTCTGCCTAAGTTTTGGGTCTAGTTTTTTTTCTTCCAGCTGGGAGTTTAAGTCATATAGACAATGGCTAGACTTTGCATGTGCCCAGCGTGCCTACAGCCTTGAATTATGTACTCTCCAAGAGTCTGAGACTGGCCTATCAGCTCATAACTACAAGTGACATTCATAGAGACTTAGCCTCTTTTATGGGTTTCACAAGTGGGATGAAGCTATCCTTATATGATGAGCATACTCAAAAATTATTAGATTTATGCAATTATACTGCTGAAAGGCACTGAGTCCAGTCATCTTCTTTTACTGAGAGGATCCAGAGGAGTTATGTAACTTGTCTGACACCCTAGTTAGTTAGCTACAAAATTACTCCTGGCTCTATTCTCCAAACCTCATGAAGAGGAAATGTCCTGTGGTTGTCCATGCCCTATCTTCAGGAAGACAATCATCACTGCGGGTCCACCGCATTTCAGAAGCAGCTTTGTGAGGCCCTTCTATCAGCCCTCACATAGAATCTATAGAATACTAGTGTGGTGGGGAAAAGTTACCTCCCCATCCACAGTGTAAAGGGGCTTGACCGCTCCCTCATAAGTAAGAGAATGGGGTGTGCTTTCAGGGCAGGGGTTGTTTCTTTTCCAGATTCTTAGATCTCCTAAATAACAGTCCTAAGCCATTTCTTGCAAGTATCATGTGTATCTGGGGAACTGTGATGAGTCACGTTTGGTGTTCATTTTTATGTTACACAGTACAGAAGGTTGTATAAGCTCCTAGAATCATCAAATGGGAAGAGACCTAGAGATCCTTATTTCCTCAATTCCTTGATTTCTCAGTTGAGAAAACTAAACCCACAGAGAAGAATAGACTTGGCAGAGATAATATTTCTTGCTTGTGATTTATAGGAGGAAGCTAAAGCTTAAAACAAGTCTATAGTTGTTCATTCCTAACGATATTAACCATGCTGTTTACATAATAGTATCTGAAAACTAATTGCCTACTTTAAATGAAAAGTGTGAGTTTGCTCCAAGACAGCTCTTAAATTTACAATTAAATGACATGAATTAGTTTTATAAAATATTTTATTTACAGTAGAGCTTTACAAAAATAGTCTTAACAAAATTAACACAAATCCCTTTTACAATATAACTTATATGACTATCTTCTCAAAAAAGTGACATTCGATTTTACACAAACTACATTTATAGTCATTAAGTCACCTTGTAGTATAAATATGTTTTCATCATCTTTTTTTGTAATAAGGTTCATACCAATAACAATGGACAATGGATAACAAATCTTCTTTTGTTATTCTTCCAATGTAAAATTCATCTCTGGCCAAAACAAAATTAACTGAAGAAAAGTAAAACAATTGTCCTCTGTTCAACAATACAGTCCTTTCTAATTATTTGAGAGTTTATCTGACAGAGACACAGCATTAAACTGAAAGCACCATGGCGTAAAGTCTAGTAACATTATCTTCAAAAGCTTTTTCCAATGTCTTTCCTTCAACTGTTTATTCAGTATTTTGCCAGTATAAATAAAGATTGAGCTCAACTCTCTACTTCATTAGTCTCAAGTGCTCCTATTATGCATTGAGTTTTCAGACCTTCCCAGCTGGCATGTATTTTAAGTGTGAGTTTCTTTCTTTGGCTTCAAGTGGAGTTTCACAACACTTATGAAACATACTGAGCTCCTCCATGTGGCTGGATCTCTGTGACTCCCCACCCAACAATATTCCCCCGGATGTGACAAGACTCTGCTCCTCCAGTCTCTCTTATCTCTTCATTGCTAAGAACACTATCCCAGATATTGAAGCCTGTGATTCTCCCAGAGAAGGCTAATGTTTCATCAAAGCCACCACCCACACAGCAGCCATTCTTTTCTTGGCCAATCTGCAGGATTCCTCCCTCTGGAACAATGTGACCTATGGCCATCTCAACAGTGGTAGCCACCAGTTCACCATTTACCCACAAGGATGTGAGCCCTTTCTCTGAATTCCAGGTGCCACACAGGTGAGTCCACCTTCCTAAGGAAACCATTGCTTCAGCAACCAGCTTGTTCTCCTCTCCACCCACCACAAACACTATGGACTGGTAGCTGAGATACAGCTGGATCTCATATGGATTCCTCTTTGTGCCGTAGGAAAACAGTATGGTTTTGTTTAATGTGTCTGTGGCTTTGACCCAAATGCAGGCACTAAAAGACTGAAGCCTCAGTGGTCTCACTGGATGCACGCTTCCAAAAATTTTCTTGGAACGCATTGGGAATAAAATAGCTGTTTCACAACCTAGAGTAGCAATAAAAAAAAGAATATTAAAGAAAATATAAATTCATTCAAAATGATTCTGGCATTAGTTATTTTAACATAAGCATTTTAATAACTATAATTGAAAGCTGTATGCAACCCTACATTAGGACATAAGAGGCTTCGGGTGTAATCTCTGCAAAGCAAAGAAAATGAGGGAAAGCCAGTTGTCTTATCCAATGAAACATCTAAATGAAGAGAAAGCAGGCGAATAGAAGAGCCAACTAGCCTTAACCCACAAAATAATAAAAGACATGACTACCTCCCCTTCTCCTTCCAATTTGCATATTGTCGTTGTTACTGCTTTTTTTTTTAAAGTTGAATCACTATCAGTTAACTTCAGACAATAATTCTATAATTTCCAATAATTCAGAGCCCAGCCTGGTTCTCTCTTTCTGCCACCACCAAGTTCCTAAAATGATAAACCTATGAAATTCAGTAGACCTAGTTTGCTCCATTTAGCCTTTACCAACATGCATTTTTCAGCAAATTCTAGAATAGAGATGTTATTGCAGAATACATTTTAATACACCAAATGTTCTCAGATATTTGCAAACTTTGTAGTTTTTAGAAAACGACCTTTGAAAGGTAACAATGTATAATAATGATGACTAAGTTTACTGGGCATTCATGATGTGCCAGATACTGTTCTAATCACTTTGTATGTCATTTTAATCCTCATGCCAACCCTAAGAGGTTGTCCTTTTTATTCCTGTTATACAGACAAGAAAACTTAGACAAAAGTAACTTGTCTATGTTACTTTTATAGTATGTTGTCTATGTTACATAGCTGATAAGTAGTAAAATTAGAGTTTGAATTTTTGCAGTCTGGTCGCAAAGGCCACACCCTTAACCAGCAGACAACATTGCTTCTATATTAATAGAACACCTAGATTTCTCTAGGAGGGCTAGAATTCAGATGGTGTTACTACTAATGAGCTGTGTAACTTTGGATGAGTGTCATAGTTTCTCTAGGCTTCAGTGTTATCTAAAAAATTACATGTGTGTGTACATACATATATATGTGTGTATACATATACATATATGTATATGTATGTACACACACATATAGCCCTGAGCCACTTGTAGGAATCTGACATAATTTACATATTATATTATATAAAATTATATATATATAAAATACAAATACACACTATATATATAAATGTGTGTATATATGTATATATGTGTGTTTATGTATATATGTGTGTGTATGTATGTATGTATTTTTTAAAAAACACCTAAATTAGGGCTAGATATAACAACGTAAAGAAGATTTGCCATAAGCAGCTTTGAAAAGCCAACTCCCAGAATGGTTCCAGAATAACTGGTAAAGAGACAGAAGTTGCAGAAACCAAAGATCCATGTAAAAGTGTGGTAAACTATGCCAGATTCCTACAAGGGGCTCAGGGCTAGGCTCTGTCTAGAAAACGTTAAACAAATATGGACCTTATCCTTTAGTATTAGGGATAGTCAAATAAAATACTGACATTCAGAAAATCATGTAAAAGTAACTACAATACTAAAGCACAAAACTGGCCCTGTCATGCTTTGATACTTTTTCATTAAATAATTTGAACCTGAAGATTTTTTAAAATTAATTTTTGATGAGGCACTGATTCTTTTTTCAAATGACATTGCTAGGTACATCTTTTTTTCTAGCTATGTTAATTAAAATCTAATAAAAATAATTGAACAGAAAAATCATCACATCCGTGGGCATTTGGTATAGTCTCTATAAAGATTCAGTAAAGTAGCGTTCAAAAGGGTGCCTACGGCAATCTAATTAAGTGATTTCCTCTTTAAATAAGCCCAGGCAGTCAGGATTGCATTCCAAGGCTCTCCTTGATTGCATCTCAGACTCAGCTTCCCTCTAAGCTACACTGGCTATTTAAGTTCAGGGAATGGAACCACATGTTGGCTACTTTTGGTAACCTTCTTTTGGGAACCAGTCATACTCCAAAAGTGATACCCATTTCATAAGATAGTTTCTGATACTTTAAAGAAGTATTAAGAGCCTTCTTTAAAGTATCAGAAACTATCTTATGAAATGGCTGTTAACTAATAGGTTTTTCTGATTATTGAAGACCAAACAAAATTAAAGCCAGGTTCTTAGGAGGCTAACAACAGAATGGTTAGGAGCCAAGTTGGCTGGAGACCAAGAGAAGAGAAATCAAAGCATATTGGTAAAAGTATTATCGATGTAATTAGGATGAACATTTTAGAATTCAGAAATACATCCCTCTTCTCTAATATCAAAGATGAAGATAAAAAATAGAGCAATTCTTCAGTTTTTCAGGTGCATTATGTGTACAATGACTTTACATTGTTTGCAAAACACAAGACATTTCATTCATTAAAATGGCTGCAGAATTCTAATTTCTCTCCTATCACATTGAGGACCTACTGTACGTTTGATTTTATGCTTTTTCTCCTCTGAAGCACTATTTGATATTCACTGATAAGCACTCCTCAAATATTTAGAAAATATGGTATAATTTCTCTAATTTAAGTGAAACATGCTCTCAAACATGCTTCTTTTCCCTCCCCATCCAGCAAAAGTTGTTTTCTTGGAAATATAGGGAAGAATTATCAGGAAAAGTGCAAGTTATATTTTCTTACCTAGGACACTATTTTCTTATATAATCCAAATTGATTGTCACACCATTTCTTAGAAGTTTTGGCATACAAAAGAGTATTGCTAGGCTCCAAGTCTTCTATTTCTTTCTTTTAACCATCTTTAGAATGTATTATTTTGGGAACTCATGTCTGTTTAGAGATTCATGGAGTGTCACATGAACTTTGAGAAGTTGCCTCTGGTTTGAACAGTCTCTCTCCTGTTTGGCCCCAGTTCTCTGAATCCCTGGGGTGGAGCTGGGGTCGCCTTCACGGATTGGCTCCCACATTTGACTGTTCCACGCTGAATCTCAAACCGCACACTCTCTGACCTCCCCTGTCGCGCTAATTCCACAAACCCTGGAGGCTGGGGGACCCCAGGAGAATTCCGCTGACCCTTCGGGAGATTAGATTCAGCCTCAAGTTTCTTGCTGAGATTGGGCGGAGAGGAGGGGCCGGCTGAGGGGCTGGAAAACATCCCTAAACGTTAGCCTGGGCCCTGAAATAGTGCGGGAAACCAGAGCTTCTCAAAAGACAGAGGCAAGATAAAATTAGAAGACGTGGAAATCCCTAACGGAGGGAAGCTGGGCGGCGAGAGGGGTCACGGTTATAACCGGCCAGTGGACCTCCTGCAGCGTCTGATCAGATCGGGTGTCAGGGGCCCTAGTCTATTTCAAGACTGTGATGGTTACCTCCACAACTTTCTTTAGAGTTCCTTAGGACTGAGGAATACTTTTTTAAAGCCGATTTTCCCGCCTTGTATGGTGTGTCTGAGCTCTGTGCCCGTGCATGCAGAAATAGAGTGGGGCGTGTGTGTGTGTGTGTGTGTGTGTGTGCGTGCGTGCGTGCTTCCCATGGAAGCTTCCCCTAGAAGATTGCCTGGCTTGACTCGCCGTTACGCGCGCTCCCGGAACAAAGCCGCAGGGGGAGGTCCCGGCCCAGCAAGCCTCCTTACCTGCAGGCAGCCAGCTCCGGGCCGCCCAGCCCTGCACGGCGCCCAGCTCCGCTCGCGTCTGCCGCAGCTCCTCCAGCACCGCCGCCAGGGCGCGGCCCGCCTCCGCTGGGAGACGCGCCTCCGCGCCCTCCAGGCGCGCCAGCCTGCGGCCCGCGTCGCGGCTCGCCTGCAGCAGCTCCTGCAGAGCACCGGCCAGCCTGGCCTCCCCGGGGGCTTCTGGCGCGCACGGCCTCGCCAGGCTGCCCGCGAGCCGGCCCAGCTCCGCCCGCAGCCTCTGCAGCTCGCCCCGCAGGACGTCGTCCGTGGTCTGCAGCATCATGCCCTCTCTCATCTGCGAGTTCTCCAGCATGATGAAGAGCTTGTCCCATTCCGAGTGCTCCTGACGGCAGTCGCACGGCGTGGCTAGAGCGCGGGATGGACACACGTTACCATCCCGCCCAGGCCTGCCTAGGATGTGCCTTGTAAAAGCTGACCTCCCTCGGTGGTGCCAAGCTGCAGCCCGTCCCTGGCATCTCCCTTCCCCTTAAGGACACTTCCGAACAACAGCACGTAAATGTCTCAAAACGACAGAAATCATTCATTCAGGTATAGATTAAGTTGTATCCTATGAAACCGCCGGTTATGTAGCTCAAAACAGTCAAATATCGGCAATTTTATATGACTCAACCCACTATGTACGTTACAGAAAACTTTGAAACCTCCCTCTTTCTTCGAGTGCTTCTCACTTTGGCAAAACAAACTAAAAATTTTAACTCGTCTCACTGGCTACAAAGTATAGTATTATTTAGACCAAGAGGTGGATATGTAGTTAGGGTTAGCAGAGAAACAGTTAAAGTGAACTTACGGTCCTCAGTGGGATGGAGTCCATTGTCTATTTCGTTGCCCAAATTCACATACATGAGATCATAATCGTCCGAGTCCTCGGCCAACACCGCAGACCAGAGAGCACAAAACAGAATCGCAAGGAGATGCATTGCTGGTGAGACCAAAGTTCCTTCCACAGCTGGCGGGAGGAGACTCAAGTGAACAGAGTTTGAGCAGAGGAGAGTGAGAGTGAGAGGCTGGAGGAGAGAGCCCTTAATAAATGCTGGGGAAAGCCTGAATGGGGATGAATGAGTAATGCTGGTGGCACTGTGGTAACGGGAGTTCCCCTGAATTTGGTGGGGGAGGGAGCTGGGTGGGAGGGCGAGGGAAATGTGGAAGTTGCACAATAGTAAACCACAAAGGTTTACACTGCAGTCAGATTAACTGGAGGAGTCCGGTCAGAGGGGAAAGAGGAGAGAAACTGGGCTCCCACTATTCTCCTGAGAATTAGCTGTTGTAACGTGAATTGATAGCAATGAAAATGAAAGGGGTGGTAGGGGGAGAAATTTCAGAGGATACTGAAGCAATTCATCATTTCAGCATTTTCTGTGAGCTGTTCTTATTTCATAGCCCTTTATATATAGAAAACTTTGCATGTTTCCTTTGTACACTGTTTTACAGGTTGAAAATGAAAATGGTCTGATTCCAAGATAAACCAACATATTAAGAATTGTTATGGCTCTAAAAGTCAAGTCCAAGGCAAGCTATCTTGTCTTTAATCCTTCTGTAGTTGCACCTATACTTTTATAGACACACGTTTTAAATGACAAACAACACAGTACAACTGGGTAAACCTAAATGGGGTGGGAGGGGCGGGGGAGCTGTGAAAAAAGGAATATACTTAGTTAGGTATTTTTTTTCATAACTTGGTATTATGTGGACATTATATCATTCTACAAGGTGTAGAGGCAAGGATCATGTTTTAAAAGTAAATGCAGAGATTTTTGCTTTTAACAATATATACAGGTCTGTGTTCACATGATATTAATAAAACTTAAAAGATACAGATGGGCTCCCATTAAAGTAAGGGAAATATCCAGGGGCCAAAGAGAGAGAGAAAACCAAAACCAACAATCCCATGAGCTGATGCTAGGGCCCCTATGGAATAGGAATGAAGAGAGTTAGGGGTTATTAGTTTTATAATCACCAAAAGCTGATGACCATGTGGAAGCAAAACTTAGTTCAAAGGTGGAGAATTAGAAGATAAACCCTGATGAAAGCCAGAAACCTAGAGGGTTACATACTGTATTTCAGTAGGTACATTCTACTCTGCCCTAACACAAAAAGGTAGGAAGCAACCATGTCTCTCTTTTAACTCTACAAGGTCCCTCTGAGTTTGTGAATTTGGGCCTGCCCTCAAACATGTTTGGAATTCCAATGTATACTGTCTGCCACTGTAAAAAAAAAAATTCACAATGATATTATGATATTTGAACATGTGAGGAAGCAAACCCCTATAAATGAAAATCAGCAAAAATCAAAAAGGATTAGACACCCCTCCCCAAGAATTTCATTTATTTGAAATAGCCAAAAGCTAGAAAATAAATATGTTTAAAATTATTTAAGCTCTAAAGGAAGGAATTGAAAATATGAGAAAAGAATAAGACATTGTCAGAAAAAGGCAGGGTGATTTTTTAAAATATAACTTCTAGAATTTTTTTTTAAAAAAAAGATAATTAAAATTTTTTAAAGCTCAAGGCATGGATTAAGTGGCAAATTAGGCAAAGCTGAAAAGAATATTAATGAACTGGAGGACAGATATAAGGAAATAATCTAAAATGTACGCTTTTATGTTCAGTAAAAGTATTCTAAAATCCTTTCATTGTTCAGGAGGATGATAAAGAAATCTATTAATTTTGCTTTGCTCAAAAAAATTTGTTACAGTTTCAAGGACAACTACCAAAAGGACATAGACATCCAAATTGAAGGAGCAGGGTGAATGTTTAAAGAAATACTTGATCTATTGAAAAAAAAAAAAAGTAGGGCCAGGCACGGTGGCTCATGCCTGTAATCCCAGCACTTTGGGAGGCCGAGGCAGGTGGATCACGAGGTCAGGAGATCAAGACCATCTTGGCTAACACAGTGAAACCCCATCTCTACTAAAAATACAAAAAATTAGCCAGGTGTGGTGGCAGACACCTATAGTCCCAGCTACTTGGGAGGCTGAGGCAGGAGAATCACTTAAATCCCGGAGGTGGAGGTTGCAGTGAGCAGAGTTTGCACCACTGCACTCCAGCCTGGGTGACAAAGCAAGACTCTGTCTAAAAAAAAAAAAAAAAAAAAAAAATTAGTGAAGGAAGAAAGAATAGCACAAAGAAGGTAAGTAAAAGGTAAAATATTATGTGCTAAAAATAAATCAAAATATACCAATAATTACCATAAATGTTAATGAAACATGTTTTCTAGTTAAGAGACAAATATTTCTATTTGTCATATAGAAATATTTTAGGCTGGGCTCACATTCAGAATCCCAGTACTCTGGGAGGCCAAAGTGGGAGCATCACTTGAGGCCGGTAGTTTGAGATAAGCCTGATCAACATAGCAAGACCCCTGTCTGTCTAAAAAATTTAAAAATTAGCCTGGTGTGGTGGTGTGCACCTATAATCTCAGCTACTCAGGAGGCTGAGAAGGGAGGATCACTTGAGGCTGGGAGGTTGAGGCTGCAGTGAGCTATGATCATGCCACTGCATTCCAGCCTGGGTGACAGAATGAAACCCTGTCTCTCTCTCTCTCTCTCTCTCTCTCTCACACACACACACACATGAAAAAGAAAAGAAAAAGAAAGAGAAAAGAAATACTTTTAAATCCAGCTATACATCACTTACAAAAACTACAAATAAAACATAAGAAAGTAGAAATATTAAAATTTAAAAACTTTAAGTTGGAGGGGAGGAAGAGAACATACTAAGCAAGTGCTATAGCAGTAGTACTATCAGCAAAAAATAGACTTAGGCAAAAGAGGATAGTTCACCATGATACAAAGAAATACTTTAACAGGAAGATATCTTTGAATTATCTAATAACATAGTTTCAAAAAATATGTACCAAAGATTGACAGAATTATAAGGAGAAATGGACAAATCCATAATCATGGAGGGAGATTTTAACATAACTGATAAGTTCTCCTATGTCATAACTGATCATTCAAATGCCAAAAAAATCTGTCAAAGGATACAGAAACTTAAACTACATAATTTACAGTTTGATATAATAAAATTATATAGAGTACTGACCAGAAGGTTTGATGGGCAAGTTCTACCAAACATTCAAGGAACACATAATCCCCATCTTATACAAACTGCTTCTGAGAATGGAGTGTGCAGGAATGTGCTAAATTCGTTTTACATGTCTGCTAAGTATGATACCAAAAAGAGACAAGGACAGTACAAGAAAGGAGAACTGCAACCTGTCTCATCAAGAATGTAGATGCAAAAGTTCTAAATAAAGAATTAGTCAAACAGAGCAATATGAATAAAAATACACATTATGCACAGCAGTGTACATAAAAATATATTATAACCAAGTTGAGTTTATTCCAAGACTGCAAGATTGATTAAATGTTGGAATAGCTATTAATTTATTTCATTAACAGTTTAAAGGAGAAGAATCATCATATCAACAGATGAGAAAAATGTTTGATAAAATTCAACACTCAAAATAATCAAACTAGAAAGCAGACAGGAACTTACTTCAACTGAAAAAGCATAAATACCAAAACTGATAGAAACAGATACATATGTAATTGTAAATCATTGGAAACATACTTTTTAAAAACAGGAATAACATAAGGATATCCATGGACAGTGACTCTATTTATCAAAATGTGTATTGGAAGTCCCTGCCTGTAAAGCAGGACATAAGGACATAAGGAGAAGGGACGTAAGGATTAGGATGGAAAGAAACAAAGTTGTTATTGTTTATCATGAGTGGATCATCTACATACAGAAAATCCAAGAGACTCAGAAGACATTATTAATAAGAACTATGCAAATTTTGTTGGATATAAGATCAACATACAAAAATCTATGCTTTCTTAATGCCAGTAGATAAATTGAAAATGCCTTTGAAAATAAAAAGGTTTTCATTTACATTAGCAACAACAGCTATGGGATACCCAAGCAACAATTTAACAAAAGACACGCAAGACACAGATAATTATAGCACCTTATTTAAAAGCATAAAAAGATCTACATAAATGGAAAGATAAATTATCTCCTGACATTAGAAGAAGTTTTACAAAAATGTCAGTTATGCCAAATTAGTCTATGTTCAATATGAAAAAAAACAATCCCAATCTGGTTTTTCAAGGCTGTTGACAGACTGATACTAAAGTTTGTATACAGTAGCCAAGAAGAGTTTGAAGAAGTAGGAGGTGAGGAAATATGCCCTATGAGATACAATGATTTATTATAAAACTATTGTAATTAAGAAAACGTAGACTTGATGAAGAGATGGATAAATGCACAGAAACAGACCCACACACATATGGAAAGCCTAATATATGAAAGAGGTATTGCAAATCAGAAGAGTAACAATTGATTACTCAATAGATGATGCTGAAAAAGTTATTTGTATATAAAGAAAAATATAATTAAACTTCTTCCTCGTGTGTACAAAAGTCAATTCTAGATGGATTAAAGACAACTATAAGAAAATAAAACTGTAATACCTTCAAGAGAAAATATAGGAGAACATTTTTATGAACCTGGAATACAGAAAACTAACAAAAAAAACCTAAATGATGAAGTAAAAAAATGAAAAAAAGTTGACTATATTAAGGCTATACTTTACAATCAATAAATAAACAATTCATTCAATAGTTCTGAATAATTTTAAGGAACTTATAAAAATTAATATGAAAAAATGCCAACATCCCAATAGAATATAGGCAAAATATGTGAATGGCCAAATCACAAGAGAGGAAATCACCTATAAATATATGAAAAGGGTGCTCAGCCTTACAAGTAATTGGGAAATGAAAATTAAAGCAAAAATATTAGATACATCCCTTCAGATTAGCAAACACCAATGTCTGTCACAACGAAATGTTGGCAAGGATGTGGACCAACAAAAACACTCATGCTAATGGTGGGGGTAGATTGTCATAATCTTGGTGGTAGGAAGAATAATGGTCCTCCAAAGATGTCCATGTTCTTTCTAGTACCCAGAACCTATGAACATGTTATGTAATATGCATTTCAGATAGAATTAAGGTTGCTAAATAAGATAGGGAGATAATCCTAGATTATTCAGATAAACCCAATATAATCACGAGGGTCCTTAAAAGTGGAAAGGGGAGGCAGAAGAGAGAATCACAGGGAGAGATGTGATGAAGGAACAGGGATCAGAGAGACGCCACGTTGCTGGCTGTGAAGATGGAGAAAGGGGCCACAAATCAAGAAATGCAGGCAGCCTCTAAAAGCTGGATATATCAGTCTGATATAAGGATACTACCTGAGACTGGGTAATTTATGAATAAAAGAGGTTTAATTGACTCACAGTTCCACATGGTTGGTGAGGCCTCAGGAAACAGAATTCTGACGGAAGGCGAAGGACAAACTAGGCATGTCTCACGTGGCGGCAGGAGAGAAGAGGGAGCACAGGGGAAACTGCCACTTTTCAACTATCAGATCTCATGAGACCTCCCTCACTATCACAAAAACAGCATAAACAAAACCATTCTTATGATCCAACCACCTCCCACCGGATCCCTCCCTCGACATGTGAGGATTATAATTCAAGACTCCATTTGGGTGGGGACACAGAGCCAAACCATATCACTGGTTAAGTAAAGGAAACAAATTCTCTCCTAGAGCCTCCAGGAAGAAATCCAGCCCTGGGCACACATTGATTTTAACTTAGGGAGATGTATGTCAGACTTCTGAACTACAGAAATATAAGGTAATAAATTTGTGGTATTTTAGGCCACTAATTTTGAGATAATTCCTTATGACAGCTATAGAAAATGAATACAACTGCTCCACAGAGAAATTTCTGAACATCTACAAACTCAACTCCAAGGGACATATCCAGTGCTTTGCCACTTACTATGTGGTCCAGGGGCTATCAGTGTCACCTGAGAGCTTGTTATAAATTCAGATTCTCAAACCCTACCTTCAACCTGTTGAATAAACATCTGAATTTTAAAAAGATGCCCAGGTGATTACTAAGCACGTTAGAATCAGAAGCACTACCTTATGAAATAACTCATTTTTGCACAAAGAGACAGTTATTTCAGCACTATTGATTAAAGCAACAAATAATAATAACAACATAATATCTTTTAATCATAAAGTGTATGAATAAGTTGTTGCATATTTATACACTGGAATAACACATAGCTGTGAGAATAAATGAAGAAGAGCTTCTTGGCAGTTTAACTTCAACAAAATGTTGAATAGGAAAAAATATGTTGCAAAGGGATATGTACAGTATGATGTTATTCATATACAATTTTAAAGCATCTAAAACAACACTATAAAATGTTTATTGATACATACACATGTAATTAAAGTGCAAAAATATGTATGGAGATCATAAATACTACCTTTACGATGATGGTTGCTTCTGGGGAGAAAAGGAAACAAATGGGATGATAAGTGATTATGACATAAGGTTAAGTTTTGACAAATCTGGTTGGTAGGTGCACCAGTGCTTCTTATATTATTGCCTACGTTTGCTGACTTAAACTGTTTCATAATTTGAAAGAATGTATTATTTACTAATGGAATTTATACGATTTCTGCAAAAGTTCTGCATTCATTTTTGTATTATTTGATTGAAATTCAAGTCAGCTGAAAATGACTAATCTGGGGTTTTCCCCTTCAAGGCTCCCAGGGCCTTTAGTGAGTTTGTACCAAAATACCACACACCAGTTTCCTGTCTTAGATTGCAACTACAGTCCCTTTTAACGTGACCATAAGTATCTTCTTGTAACTAAGTTCTATGATCTAATGTGGGCTTTACAAATTGGGTATTACATTAAAAATTCCTAATCTTTTAAGGAGGCACTCATAGTAAAATAAGCAGAAAACAACACAAATTGTTGAAAATTATATTATTGAAAATAAATACTGATGAACACAATCTTTTTAAAGAAAACTCTAAATATTTCCAACCACTTGTATTCTGGGGCACATGACAAAACCTGTTTTATACTTATTCTATGAACTATATATGGAAAAAACAAATTCTCACTTTTTATTGTCTCCCAAATTCATTCAGTTTCATTAGAATCATGCTTTCATTAAATTTAGATATTGATATTCTGAAAATTCTGGCCTTCTTTCTTTAACAATCATATCTAAATTGTTTTTTATGTATAGGCATGTTCCTACCATTTAATGAAGGTCTATATATCTGTAATTCCTACTTATTTGGTTCTTTCTGTGTATGGCTTCTACATACAAAGCCAAATTTAAAGTAAAAGTAAATAGAGTCAAGAAAATTCTTGTTCAAAAAATACCTAGAAACTCCCCTGAGACATTTAAGTACTTGAGAGGATTTTAGAGAAAAAAAATCCATACCATCAAGTGATAAGTAGATGTTGCCCATATGTTGTTTGCTAGTAAGTTCCTATAGTTCATGTAGTGTTTTCCTTTAGGTTTTGCCATTTTAAATCTAGTTGTCTATATATGTCTATACATGAGGAAATCATGTGTGACAAACCAGCTGAGGCTAAACTTCCCTTAAAATAGTGCAGAAATTGGGGATTTAAATTTGTATTACTACTTCTTATACTAAAAATAAGGCATAGTTTCTGTATGTGAGTTGTCTAAATTATGCTTCTGTATCTTTCAGGAATGTGAATTCATTCCTCTTCACTTTTCTTGTAGTTCAGTTCCATCTAGGTCCATGATTATAGCACTGATTAGTTTTCATTTAAACATTACACAAATTTTGCTTCTCATCAGGAATTCTTTATCAGAACTGTTTCCTACTCAAGGGTGTGGTCTGATTACTGTCAAAGTTCCTCTATCCCCATGGTGCATTACTCAGGAAAATTTTTTATTAGTTAATGGCACTGATCATAAATGAAATATTTCCTTTTATAGAATCAGATTAAATCACATTTTAATCTCAGAATAAGGTGCCATGTTATTTTTAGCAGAAGATTTGGCCATTAGTCTGTGCTATTTGATGTGTAAGTGTAAATGTTATTGCACTGGTAATAATGTTATTTCTGTTGCTTATGGCCTGATAAAGTCATCATTCCCTTTATTGTTCCCTGAACAGGTAACACCATGTTGTTGAGAGTATTACCTGCTGTGTATGAAAAGCAGCCTCAACCAATTAATAGACACCTGACAGAACTCTTGGCCTTAATGTCTCAGCTGGAACAACCAGAACAGTACCATCTACTACGGCTTCTGCATGTAGCAGCAAAGAAAAAACAACTAGAGGTAAATAGTACATTGTATATGTCACAGTACACACAACTAAGCATGTTTTTTTGTGTGTGTGAACATTGTATGTGCTTAGGATTTCCTGTCTCAAACATCTATACTTGTCAATTTTAAAGTGAAAACCCTCATCTACTTATTATATTTGTATAATGAGAAATTGGCTCATGAAATTATGGCAGCTAAGAAGTACCATCTGTCATATATAAGCAAGATGCCAAGGCAAACCAGTGGCATAGTTTCAGTTCAAGTCTGAAAGCCTGAGAACTGGAGAGCTGATTGCATAAGTTACAGTCTGAGGACAGGATAAGACTAATGTTCCAGCTCACAAAATCAGGCAGAGAAAATAAATTCTCTCTTCCTTCACCTATTTGTTCTATTCAGGCCTTCAGTTAATTGGATGAGGCCTATCCATATTGCAGGGGCAGTTTGCTTTATTCAATCTACTCATTGAAATGCTAATCTCATCTGAAATCACTCTTACAGACACACCCAGAAATAATGTTTACTCAGATATCTGGGTGCCCCATGATCCAGTCAAGTTAACATATAAAATTAACCATCACACACCAGGCATGGTGGCCCATGCCTGTAATTTCAACACTTTGGGAAGCTGAGGTGGGTGGATCCCTTGAGGCCAGTACTTTGAGGCTAGTCTGGGCAACATGGTGAAACTCTGTCTGTACAAAAAATTACAAAAATTAGCAGGGCATGGTGGAGTGCACCTGTAGTCCCAGCTACTCAAGAGGCCGAGGTGGGAGAATCACCTGAGCCAGAGAAGTTGAGGCTGCAGTGAGCCATGATCATGCCACTGCACTCCAGCCTGGGTGACAGAGTGAGACCCTGTCTCAAAAAAAAAAAAAAATTAATCATACAGATACAGTAAGGAAAAGCAACAAATGAGCTGGGTGTGGTGGCTCATGCCTATAATCCCAGCACTTTGGGAGGCCCCTGTAGGTGGGACACGAGGTCAGGAGTTTAAGACCAGCCTGGCCAAGATGGTGAAACCCCACCTCTACTAAAAATACAAAAATTAGCCAGGCACGGTGGTAGGAGCCTGTAATCCCAGCTCTTTGGGAGGCTGAGGAAGGAGAATCGCTTGAACCCAGGCAGCAGAAGTTGCAGTGAGCTGAGCTACTTCACTCCAGCCTGGGTGACAGAGTGAGACTCTGTACTATAAATAAATAAATAAATAAATAAGCAACAAATGTGCAAATCTGTAGTTACTGTAGTGTGGCGTTAAAGGAAGTTTAATGTGGCCATGCAGTCCTAGGAACCGTAGTTTCTCAGGTAAGACCAAGAAAAGGCCTACACTTAACTCTATTTGTGAATTAATCAGCCTATAGTGAGAGCAAAGACTCATTCTCTAGATAGCAAATAAGTTGTCATTCTTTGGATTCAAGTAGAAGACTGTAACAATTAGGATGCTTATGATTATCAGTAATAGAACACCCAAACCAGAATAATTTCATCAGTGAAAGGAATTTATAGCGAATGTGATGGGAAAAAATTCAGATGAGGTTTGATTCAAAAATAATGTGAACAAACAATTTTTCTATTTTGATTTCTCAGATTTGACTTCTAGGCTTCCATTTTCCACAGGCTTCTCTTTGTCATCTCCCATATGTGCTAGGGCCTCTCTTGGCACTATGCTCCTCCTACATCTATCACTGCCACCAACATCCAACAAAAGTCTTGATATTCTCTCTGTTTAGGGCACATGCTCTACCCCTACAGCTTCTCCTGAACTGGAGGATACACAGACAGAAACTAGAAGCTGCCAGGAAGAGGAAATTAGAAATGGATTCTAGAGGGCACCAATGTATTAGTCCGTTTTCATGCTGCTAATAAAGACATATCCAAGACTGGGAAAAAAAAGAGGTCTAATTCAACTTACAGTTCCACATGGCTGGGGAGGCCTCAGAATCATAGTGGGAGGCAAAAGGCACTTCTTACATGGTGGCAGCAAGAGAAAATAAGGAAGATACAAAAGCAGAAACCCCTGATAAAATCATCAGATCTCATGAGACTTATTCACTACCATGAGAACTGTATTGGAGACCCATCCCCATAATTCAAATTATTTCCCACTGTGTCCCTCCCATAACATGTGGGATATGGAAATACAATTCAAGATGAGATTTTGGTGGGGACACAGAATCAAACTATAACATCACATCCTTGGCCCGTACAAATCTCATATCTTCACATTTCAAAACCAATCATGCCTTCCCAGCAGTACTCCAAAGTCCTAACTCATTTCAGTATGAACCCAAAGGTCCACAGTCCAAAGTCTCATCTGAGATAAGGTAAGTCCCTTCTGCCTATGAGCCTGTAAAATCAAAAGCAAGTTAGTTACTTCCTAGATACAATGGGAGTACAGGCATTGGGTAAATACAGCTGTTCTAAATGGGAGAAATTGGCCAAATCCAGGGGCTACAGGTCCCACACAAGTCCGAAATCCAGCAGGGCAGTCAAATATTAAAGCTGCAAAATGATCTCCATTGAATCCATGTCTCGCATCTGAGTCATACCAATGCAAGGGTTCCCATGGTCTTGGGCAGTTCTGCTCCTGTGACTCTTCAGGGTACAGCCTCCTTCTTGGCTGCTTTCACAGGCTGGGCCTTACTGTGTGGGGGCTCTGACCCCACATTTCCCTTTTGCACTGTACTAGCAGAGGTTCTTCATGAGACCCCCACCTCTGCAGCAAACCTCTCTCTGGACATCCAGGCATTTCCATAGAGTCTCTGAAATCTATATGGAGGTTCCCAAACCTCAATTCTTGACTTCTGTGCACTCAACACCACATGGAAGTTGTCAAGGCTTGGGGTTTGCACCCTCTGAAGCCACAGCCAGAACTGTACATTGGCCCCTTTTCAGTCATAGCTAGAGTGTCTGGAACATAGGGCACCAAGTCCCTAGGTGACACACAGCCCAGAGACCCTGGGCCTTGCCCACGAAACCATTTTTCCCTCCTAGGTCTCTTGGTCTATGATGGAAGGAGCTGCCATGAAGCCCTCTGACATGCCCTGGATATATTTTCCTCATTGTCTTTAGGGATTAACATTTGGCTCCTATACTAAAGCAAATTTCTGCAGTCTACTTGAATTTCTCCTCAGAAAATAGGTTTTTCTTTTCTATCACATTGTCAGGCTGCAAATTTTCCAAACTTTTATGCTCTGCTTCCCTTATAAAACTTGATGCCATTAACAGCACCCAAGTCACCTCTTGAATGCTTTGCTGCTTAGCAATTTCTTCACCAGATACCCCAAATCATCTCTCTCAAGTTCAAAGTTCCAGACATCCCTAAGGCAGGGGCAAAATGCTGTCAGTCTCTTTGCTAAAACATAAGAAGAGTCACCTTTGCTCTAGTTCCCAAGACGTTCCTCATCTCCACCTGAGACCACCTCAGCCTAGACCTTATTGTCTCTATCACTATCAGGGTTTTGGTCAAAGCCATTCAATAAGTCTCTAAGAAGTTTCAAATTTTCCCACATTTTCCTGTTTTCTTCTGAGCCCTCCAAACTGTTCCAACCTCTGCCAGTTACTCAGTTCCAAAGCAATTTCCACATTTTTGGTATCTTTTCAACAATGTCCCACTCTACAGGTACCAATTTACTGTATTAGTCCATTTTCATGATGCTGATAAAGACATATCTAAGACTGGGAAGAAAAAGAGGTTTAATTGGACTTACAATTCCACATGGCTGGGGAGGCCTCAGACTCATGGCAGGAGGCAAAAGGCACTGCTTACACAGTGTCGAGAAAATGAGGAATTTGCAAAACCAGAAACCCCTGATAAAAGCATCAGATCTCGTGGACTTATTCTCTACCATGAGAATAGTATGGGAGAAACTGGCCCCCTTCTTCAAATTATTTCACACCAGGTACCTCCCACAACATGTGGGAACTATGGGAGTACAATTTATGATGAGATTTTGGTGAGAACACAGAGCCAAACCATATCAACCAACATGTGTGCACAGTGAATATTAATGGTTAGCCCAAGGTTATTTAATTATGGGTGCCTCATTTCTTTTCTTTCTTAAGATGGAGTCTCACTCTGTCACCCAGGCTGGAGTGCAGTGGCACAATCTCAGCTCACTGCAACCTCTGCCTCCCAGGTTCAAGCAATTCTCTGCCTCAGCCTCCCGAGTAGCTGGGATTACAGGCACACACCCACGCCTAGCTAATTTTGGTATTTTTTTTTCAGTAGAGACAGGGTTTCACCATCTTGGTCAGGCTGGTCTTGAACTTCTGATCTCATGATCTACCTGCCTCAGCTTCCTAAAGTGCTGGGATTACAGGCGTGAGCCACCACACCTGACCTGCCCCATTTCTTTTTAATATCACTATCCACCAGTTGAAATAAAAAACAGTCAATACTAAAGTGAAGACTGGAACATTTTTCTTCAACATCCAAATTATTCAAAGAAAAGCAAGAAAGAATAATTATATTCATAATTAGCCACAATAGACTGCAAGGTCCTTTGACAAGAAATGATTTATTTTTTCCTTTGTATCTTAGACTTTTCCATAGTATCTGATAGAGCTCAATAAATATTAATAGAACCAAACTGAGAACAAACATAGAGCCAAATTAAACAAGATGATAAATGCTTTGCAACTGGCATAAACAGAGAGGGGGTGATAAATTCTACTTTACGAAGGAATAGATGCCATGAAGTTCCACAAAGGGAGGGACATCAGGGCCATACCATGAAGAATGCATACTTTTATGCAGATGATTCATAGCTAGGAATCTTGGATATTGGAGAGCAAGATTCACAGGAAGCTTCAAGAGATGAGACCAACAAGGATGACCAATGCCTGAGCCTTACTCCCAGGGATTTTGTTTGGTTCAGTAGGTTCAGTAGACACAACTGGGGACCCCAATTGTGTCTTTTTTACAAGTACCCATATGGTGCTGCTGCTGTTGCTTCGAGGGACCACACATTGAGTAGCAAGGCTAGAGCTCAGGCAGAGGACTGGGAACTTTTGTGTTACTAGTATGTACTGTCCCTTTTGCCCATAGAACAATATGTCATTATTTTTTGCATGACTGTTTCTTTCAGCGCACTGTAAACTCTTGGGACTCTTATCTACATATTCATATGTACTCCCTAGTGTAGTGCTGGGTTACATAGTAGGATTTGAATAAAAAGTTATTGAATTAAGAAATGAATAAATTAACAAGAGACAAAAAGACTGAAGACATGAAGAAAAAGGAAAAGTCACGCTGTGTTCTCCAAAGGAGAAAAAGTGCCTCAACAGAGTCAAGGTCTAGAGAAGTAAAGAAGACAAGAGACAGGCATTGACCTTGGATTTGGCAACTGGGGCTCACCAGTTGTGTCTTTTTTATAAAAGGCAGCATCTGTGAGGCAGGGTGGGGAAAGTCAGTCATTTATTCTGAATTGCATATGGAAGGGAAGGTTAGGAAAGGACCAGGTGAGTATGAACTGCCAATTCAGAAAGTTCAGAAGAAACAAGGAGGGTTAAAGACACAATAAGAATAAAGGGATTGAAGATGTGACAGATAACAGGAGACAGAACAAGGTACTGGAGGAAGATGTGGAATGTATTCCAGAGCACAAGTGGGAAAACGAATTTTGGAAAGGATTGAGGACAGAAAGGATGAGCAAAGGTACAGTAGAGTTTGGGGAGAGGAACGGACTTGAAGAATTATTGGATCACCTAGAGCAGAGGCCCCCAACTGGAAAAATAACTGGGCAGCTTCCACTTCCACGGTAGAGAAGGCTACAAGAGAAGGCATTTTCTCAGTGCTGGTCCCAGCAGGCAGGGGAGTGTGGACAATAGCACTAATAGTGACTGAACTCATACCATGTACCAGGCACTATGTAGGTATATCACAGACATCTCATTTATTTCCTACAACAAGCCTTTTATTTTATAAATAGAGAAGCTAAAGTTTGGAGAAGTTAATAAGAACAGTGGTGGTACCAAAGGGTGACCTGGTGGGTGAGGTGGCTTTTCACATGCACTTCATCTTCATCAGCATTTCAACTTCCGTGTCCCCCACTGACCAACAGAGTCATACTGCCTTCCCTAAAACCATTCTATGGAGACCATCTGGGCTTCACACTAGCTAGGTCACTTTCCCAAAGCCAGACAGATCAGGCCAAGCAGCAACACAAACCCAGTCTAATTCCAACCAATGAAATATTTTGACCTCAACACACTAAAGAATCAAGGCTGTAAGGCTGTGGCTTGTGAAGCAAATGAGAATTCCAGAGGACACAGGAAAAGGTATGGGAGAGAGGGCAGTTTGAGGGTGGACTAGACAAGAGAAGGAGAGTAAACAAAATGAGGAGGGTGAACTCACATTGTGCTAGGTACTGTGGGTGCAGAGTATGGATCCCAGAACAAAGAGGCCAGGGTTTAGGGAGCACCTACCCTGATGCAGATGGACCCAACCTGTGCCAGGATTCTCCCTGGGGGTAAGAAGTTGTAATGGGGGGATTGCTGAGCCCTGTCTCCTGTCAGCCCTAACTTCATGGTGAAGCAGCCCCTCCACTTGCCTCCCTCAGCTCTTCACACTCTGTTGCTGCTGCTAGCACCCCTAGAACTAGAGCCCACCCTTGATTTCAAGGGGACTGTCACCACAGGTGGAACAATACAGAAACCACCTAATTCACCTTCTGTCTCACCTCCTCCTTAATTAGACAGTGGGCAAGGGAGATGGAAGGAAATGTGGAGAAAGAGAAAGGGTTCGCTGAGAAGGGAAAGGGAAATAAGTGGCAACAATCAGAAATACTGAGGCTTTCAAGTTAAGCCTAATTCATTTCAGGTGAAATAGGAAGCTAAATGAGGAGGTTCTGACCTTGTGAAATTGGCATTCAAGTAGAGCTTCTGTGTCTGCGTTAAAGCATTCCTGATGCTCTATAACTTGGAGGTAAACTGAGTTGGCTCTCTAGGGAGGGCAATGTGTGGGGATGCGTCACGCATCTAGAGCAGCAGTAAGAAGGAAGCATGTGAAGGACCTTCTCAGGCCATTTATGGTACAATGGGAACTTCCACAAGGGCACTAGACTGAGAAGGAAGAGGAGAGGAGCTGAGGGAGGCTTTTAAAGGAGATAACAGTTCATCTGAGGTCTCAAGAATGATCAGGAGTTACTCAAGCAAAATAGGGGCAACAAGAATTCTGGGAAGAGCAAATCACATGAGTAAAATCCCAGATGAAAAAGAAAATTTAGCAAGTTAAGAACTTGAAAAAAAATTCATCATAGTTGACGTGTGATACATAGTGGGGTCTGGACTGTGGTAAGGTAGACCAAGTGGGTAAGGAACTGAGTGTGGGAAGACAGAGAGGAATCAGGTTGAAAACAAGGGCAAGTGACTGCAGGGTTTTAAGGCAGAAAAAAACACCATTGTGACTAAAGCTGAGAAGAGACTGGATGGGCAAGACTGAAGGCATGGAGACTTTTAGGAGGCTGTTGGAATAACTCGTGTGTGGGATGCCTGGGTCAGTGATCTCAGCTCCATGTCCCCCTGAGAAAGGCCTTCCCTGACCATTAGCCTAAATTAGGGCCCTGGGACCGTCTCTCACAGAGCCCTACATGGGATTTATTAAAATTTATAATTATTCATTTCTGATGTGATTATTACTTTTACTGAATGTCTCCTTTACTAAACAGTAAATTATTCCATGAAGGCAGGAATCTTGTCAGACTTATTGCTATCCCCATCACCTACAGCTTGCAAATAGGAAGGACTCAACAAGTGTGAATGAGTGAATGAATGGATGAATATAAAGAGAAGGGAGTGGACAGATCTGTGGGATTCTTGGGTACTGGACACAATAGGACTTGGTAATTACTTGGATAACGGCCGTTGGTAAGGGAGAAACAGTTTCTAGGTCGAGCAATAGTGATGTCATTTATAGGGAAAGGAGGTACGTGGGGCCAGAGGGGGTGGTGGGAGAGAGAAGCAGGTTTTTGGCAGGGGGTGGATTATGAGTTCAGCTTTGGGAAGATGGTGCTGTGATCAGATTTGGTTCTAATACTGGAAGCTACATTTAATGTCTTCTCTATCCAAAAAATGACAAATCAATAAAGTAAATCAAACACAAAGAAACAAACAAAACAGAAATATGGATGGGCAAATCTGTTTCAACTGTTTCACTTTTATTGTTCACTTTCCTACAGGTTTCCCTTTATAATTCTTCACTTTAGCAGACAAAACAATTCATTAAAATATCAGTATGTGACATATTAACATAGTGTCTTTATTCCACAAAAGAGTTCCATTTTCTAGGATAAATTTCACCTTTACATTCATAAGAATCAAGAAAATATATTAAGATAATGAGAATAGGATATAAATCATTTTTGCTTTAATAATTTTATTATATTTTTGTGATCAAAATGGAAAATTGAAGAAAATGTGAGATGTTTTTCTGCTCTCTTATTTTTATTTATTAAACATTTCTAAACTGAATTTCACCATTTTGAAGGCTTTGATTAAAGTCAACAAGGATCTCCCACCTACTTAAATTGTCCTTTAAACTGCAGCTTTCATGGTGATTGGAGGAAGTGTAGCATTCCCAATAAGGAAATAACACATCAAAACTTGATTTATGAATAGTAACATTGAAGCATTATTTTAAACTTCACTTTTCAATAGCAAGGCACAGATCAAAAGAAAAAGAAACTGAAGGCTATGAAGATTTTATTACAAATTTTAAATTCTAAACTTGGGAGGTTTGCTTGAATACCAATGAGGGAAATAATCCGAGAAGGTGTTGAGTTCAGGTTTAATACAAAGAAGTTTGCTTTCGAAATTAATTCTGATTTAATTAACTTTTCTCTTTCTTTCCTCCTCCTCTCCTCTCTCTTTATAGGTAGTTCAGAAGTGTATTCCTTTCCTAATTGGGCATTTGAAGGATTCAACCCATAATGACATTATCCTAAACATCCTCATAGAGATAGCAAGCTATGAGCCAGTGGCTTTGAACAGTTTTCTTCCAATGCTGAAAGAGATTGGTGAGAGATTCCCCTACCTCATTGGACAGATGGCAAGGATTTATGGAGCTGTTGGGCATGTGGATGAGGTAAGTTTGGCTTTTTTCTCTCCATTCCCCTGAATTGCATTGGTACTTAATCCAACCTATTTAATCCATTGGAGCTCTATGACCTACAAATTTGTCCCGGGAATTCTGGGAGTTCCAATTTCTCTTTCAATCCCTTTACATGGACAATGGCCTCTGAGTCAAGTAGCAGGGTTATAGGGGAGATTTAGGAAGTGAGTCTTTTATTGTTGCTGTATCACCTGAAAAAGGAGGGTTAAAATGGAGAGAGCACTGAGAGATTCAAGACAACTTTGCAGTAACAACAACTAATAAAACAGCTGTATCTGATTTCAAGTTGCAATTTCTCTTAACTCAGGAGACCATCAGTAAGCACAGAATTAGATTTAATAGACTACCCTTTAATGAGAGTCCATAGCTATCATATCAATAAGTGCCTGGGCTCAGAATGTTTTCAGTCCTCTGAATGATGTTATTTGGGAGAGTGAAATAAACGTTCATGGATGTTTAAAAGTACTAGCCTAAATATTTGCATACTGATATCTTTCAGTAGGGACAACAGGATGCCATTAGAGTTTATAGGGATTAAGCAATTAGGAAAGTTTTCAGAAATTCAAGTTCCAAAGACATGCACATCTCTCTTTTGATTTTATGTTGGGATCTAGGATTTTTATATTTTAAAATAAAAACAAATCTATAGTTGACTGAGAGCTTTTCCTTTAACCTACTTATATATACTATAATTAACCATTAGATAAATATAAAATTGTCCAACTTTTAAAAGAAATTTCATAGTTCATTGAGTTCAATCCCTTGATTCTGCATAGGATAAAATTAAAAAACAGAAAAGTTATGTGACTTACCCAAACTCAGACTGGGTTGGTAACACAGCTGGAATTAGATCTTTGGTATCTTCAGCATCCATTTTTGAATTTTGTCTTAAAATGCATCTTTGGTGCTATCTGATTATATTTCTTCTGAGATTGTGGTGAGCCCCTTGAGTCCTGCCTGGCTTCCTCCTGGTTGAGGCTCTGTCTCCTCTAGCTTCCCAGAAGAGGGCAGGAGAATGGAGTTCCCAAGCTTGTACCTGTCAACATGAGGATGGATCTTGAAAGGGGATTTCTTTGGTGTAGATGTACTCTTAGTATAACCCCTTTCTGTCCACCGCTGTTGGGAATGCGTCGCCACAGTCTGCCTTCTGGCAGTGCTTTCCCCTGCCTGTCACCTTTTCTGCCAGGAGAACCCACTGGTATGCGTGAGTGTTATTAGGCCCACTTTGCCTGACAGCTGTTTAACTGAATCTGCTGACCTTGCAGATCTTTGCAAGGACCAAAAAAGTTCAACCTCTGAAGTGTGAAGCCCTAGAATCATCACAAATGATTCATTAATGTATAGTAATGCACACTGGCATTGACTGAACTCCCGTGGAAAATATAACCTGTGAAAAGCAAAAAATATTAGCCACATGCAATTATGTCACTGTCAGTTTGTCTGAACTAAAGTTGTATCCATCTATTTTTGCACTGCTATAAAGAAATACCTGAGACTGGGTAATTTATAAAGAAAAGAGGTTTAATTGGCTTGCACTTTCAAAGGCTGCAGCAGGAAGCATGACACTGGCATCTGCTCAACTTCTGGGGAGGCCTCAGGAAAACCTACAATCATGGTGGAAGGAAAAGGGGAAGCAGGTACCTCATGGCCAGAGCAGGAGAAAGAGAGTTGGGGAGGTCTACACCAGATCTCATGAGCACTCACTCACTATCATGAGAGCAGCAGCATCGGGGACATCCGCCCTGTGATCCAGTCACCTCCCGCCAGGCCCCACCTCCAGCATTGAGGATTATAGTTCAACCTAAGATTTGGATGGCAACACAGATCCAAACCATATCAAAGGCTAACCTGAAAGAGAACAGTTCATTTGGTGACATTTGTGTGACTCTCAGTGGATACCAGGAGAAGGAAAGGTAGATCCAAATATCCTGAGGAATAAATTATTTCAGAATTTATATTTGTTTGCTTTTTTCCCCAAAACAACTCTTTCTGGTGGTTCTGATTCACCCTCCACCCCAGACCCACAGCAGAGAACAATTGTAGATCAGATAATTACCAGGTATATCTAGATATTAGGATTATGTGAGGAGCTTTTAAATAATGTCAGTCTTGGGCCCCATAGAATGCCTACTAAGTCATAATCTCCTTAGTATTTAGTAACAGAGAATATTTGAAGTGTTTTCTTTCTTCAATTTAGAATCAGGCCTTGCCCATCCTGTTCTCTTCCATCAAGCCATTGCTAATCAATTTGATAATTTTCTAAACTATTCATATAGCAGCTTAGAGTAGGCTTGGCCAAGAGTAATACAAAAATCCAAAACCACAGTAACTTAAACAAAGACAGATATCTGATTCTCTTACACATAAAGAAGTCTAGAAGGCAATCTCCCTAGAGTGCCATGTTTCAGAGATCCAGGCTCCTTCTACCCCATTGCTCTACCATTCCTGAGCACACCAGAAAGCATATAGCTTCTGTCTCATGGTCCAAGATGACACTGTCTCCACCCATCACATCAATCTTTCAGCCAGCAGGAAGGGGGAAGTGGAGAAGGAATCTTCCAGGCCATCAAACACAACCTTTTGTTTACAACCCATTCGCTAAATAGCATAAAGCTGAATATGACCATATGTAGCTGCAAGGGAGACTGGAACATGTCTCCTGGATTTGGGCAGTGGCCACATGCCGAGTTAAACAAGAGGCAGAAAAGGTGATGTTGCTGCTGCAGCTGGTCAATTTATTTCACCTATGTGGATCTGTCTTCTCTCCTCAAAAATTAATGGCTTTATACCGGATTACCTCTCTTAAGGGTCTGATATTATTTGATTCCATTATTCCATTTTGTTTAGGATCAGTCTAATAAAATCACCTGCAAATGTCAGGCAGTGTCCTTTGCTCAGAAATAATGCTCTTTCTTGATTATTTTTAGTGCCTGAAATATTACTGTAAGAAAGTTCTTTCAGCTGTAAGGAATGCTAAAGTTCAGATGTCCCAAGAAGACGTGTAGTCATCTAAGCAGCTAGTTACAGCTTAATTTGAGTAAATCTGTCCAACTTTCTAAATAAAACCTCGTGGAACAGTATTTCTAAAGACCAAAAACTATAGGCAAGATATGCATGTATGTATATCTCTACCTAGCCTCTTTCCAAAAAGAAACAAGAAGTTCCTGAGGTACATTGAGATCTGGGCATGAGGGCAGATGCCCAGTATGAAGTCTTGGGTTCCTAAATGAAAGGAAATGTCAATAAAGAAAGAGAGGCAAAAACTGCCCTGTAAAAGTCCCACCACTTTGTATGTGGAAAGTTTGGTCTATGGGGAAATATTGGAACATGGGACTATGTGAGGCATGGGGATTTTGGGGGTGCTTATAAGACAGCCACAGGACCCTTGTGAACTCTGGCCCCAGGATCCTCTCTCTTATCCTATTCTGTTCTCGTCTAAAAACTGATTTCATTTGAAATTTTTGTCTTTGACACCAAAGTAGTTCTTTCAGTTATGTGTAGGGGTTCAAACTATCAGATAATTTTATTGCCAGGATTTAAAAGATTTTGGAAATATGGAAAAGCCAATTCAACTTTGAGATCCTGCTCTGACTTTTATAATATACAATCTATGACTGATCAGAGCATACTTTTAGACCCCTCCCTTGTTTCCTGGCTTCCAGCAAACCCCATGGTTTCATCTTTAAGAAGAGCAGAGTCTCCTGATCCTCAGTCCAGATTTGGGCATCAGGGTAGAGACAGCCTGGAATCACACAAGTTATTAATTGGCTTATGCCTCATCTGTGCTTGCATGAAGCCAGGTATAAGAATTGCAGGGCTGGCTACTGGGAACTGACCGGGTATGCCTGTCTTTCAAATGAGGGCCCATCTGGGTGAGAAAACTGTTTTCCACAGCTTGATAGCAGCATCACAATTTTTCCATCTGTATTGCATTCAGCAGAGGAGAGTTGTATACATACAACAAAAAACAAAATCCTACAGATTCTTATTTTCTCTACCTCCCAAATTAACGCAGAGATCTTTTTCGTCTAGATATAAATAAAGCCATGTTTAATAGTTATATAGTGCTGGTGTCACTGTGGAGGTCATGAGTGACTCACAGACCACTTCCAGGGCAGAGAAATTTGCTTCTGGGAGAACCAATCAACTGTTGCCCTTGAGGTGCACCTTTCAGTAAAGATCTATCCAGTTCTTTATAATTCCAGGATTTACTCCATTTATCTGGTATTTTCAGTTGAAGTAAATTCATAAATAAGAAATAGTATTTGATTAAATGTACCCAAAACACAGCAAAAATACGTGGGCCATTTCGTCTTTCAGAAGGCTGCAGTGGAAATCTTTCAGACAACAGCAGAAATGACTTCTTAGTAGCACCTAAGGGTTCATTCCCCAAACATATATCTAGCAATTCATATAATGCACTTAACACAGTGCCTGGCATATTAAAAAAGTGCTTGATGCATTTCAACTAGCAGCAATAAAATAGCAGCAGCAATATAATAAACAAAACCTGCCTAGCTAGAGAGGCCAATGAGAGAGAGAAAAATACAAGTGTGATCCTACTTCCTTGTACAAAGTCTTCTGTGGTCTCATCCATTGCCTATGGGATACTATGCAAACCTCTTGGCATGGCCCCAACTTCCTTCTGTAGCTTCAGCTTTTACCTGTCCAGTCGACTTCATTCCCCTGTGTTCTGACTACTCAGGATTTTATACCCTTCCCTGAACACCTTTACTCTGACATGTGTTGAGACCTTCACAGCTTATTCTGCCTGGACAGTTTTCACCCCCTTCTCCTACTTATCTTACCTGACCCAGCTCAAATGATGCCGCCTCTGTGAGTTCTTCTCTGTCCCCTTAGGCAAAGTCAGTCACTCCCAGTCTGTAATTCCATAGTAATTTGGTTGTACCTCAAATGTGTCACGGTTGTATCTCAACCATGTCATGTTGTAATTTGTAGGTTCATGTCTTTTTCTCCTCCCTAAGTCTTTCAGCTTCCAGAGTAAATAAATAAAATATTGAGTCCATCTGAATTCACCTTGGCTATAAGACTGAATGAGTACCTGAGAGCACTGGTAATTAAGAATTTGAGGGTTGAATTCTCACTTGAACTTTGGTTCCATCAAGTCTCTGTCCATTTATTCTAACTGACATAATTATAACTTAAGAGAGAGAAAGAGGAAATATTAGTGTGGAGTGGGCTGTATACTTCTGAGCTTATACAATCTATCTCTGATATCTAGCAGGTGAAAGATGATAATGAAGTTGACAGTGGAATATGGAGTCACTATACAATAAACATGTGGTGAGCCATGGCCATCCATAATGGCTGCTGGTAGGCGACAAAAGTGAAAGATGATACTGAGTAGATTATAAAGAGATTTTCACATATGAGGTCTCAGCAAGCTGCAAATGAGTTGAAGTACAGCTCCAAGAAGGAGCCCTCAGCACTGTAGACTGAGCAGTGATCACCACCAGGGAACTTTTCTGTGCAAGAATCTATTACATAAATGAGCTTGCTTACGGTGGGGGCAAAGTAACATGTTGACTAAGAGAGTGGGCTCAGAGTCAGCCAGCCTTTATTTCAATCCTGACTCAGCCACTCATCAGCTATGGGCAACTTACATAAGCTCTCTTGACTCATGTTTCCTCATCTGTAAAATGGGAATGTTATTCACCTCATAGGTTTGTTGTGAGGATTTAATGAGTTAACCCATGTGGAACAGTATTTAGCAAATAGTAAATATTTGATCAATGTCAGCACTTGATTACTTTACTCAGCTTGGCCCAAGGCTTTCTCAGTGCATTTATTTGTATACAGGCTAAAATGTGACCCTAACAGACTGAAATTAGGGAGATGAAAACTAGGGAAATGGCTTACCTTGCCTTTGCTTCTCCAAGGAAAGCAGCTGAATGGATAGGCATATGTGGGACCAGTCAAAATCAGAAGACAGAATTGGAATGAGGCACCATAGACAACCACATGTATCATTAAAGCTGGAAAGCAGAACTGGCTACACATTTTTTTTCTTTTTTAAGAAATAACTGGTATATGTAGATTTTTCTTCCTCAGGGTGGAATGTATATCTGTTTTACATTTATATCACAGACCACCATTCCTGGGAGAAATAAGGATAACAAAAATAATAGCCTCATTTTTATAAAACTTCTAAATTAAAATAGGCCTTGTTTTCTTGGGCCACTGGAATTACGTTGCTTTCCAAAAAGGGTAGGTGGTCCCCATGCCCCCACCTATATAAACAGCTCAAATAAGTTTGCAGCCATTTTTTATAAAACTCTTATTAACTAAATCTGCAGTGGTTTAAGTTAAACAAACTAAGCTGATGTTTTTTTGTCCATGGAGGACTGAAATAGAATGTTTGTTTCCACTTTAGAGGGTTTTACTTTTTCATTATTTTCTTCCCTAATTAAGACTCTCTTAGCCATGCAAGTGGTCTCAGCCCACTTGTTAGGTATTATCACTATTATAGCCCTCTTTCCTAACATGGGTCAACTTGGAAAAGAGAATGCTTTAGGAATGGCACTGATTTTTTTTTTTTTGAGAGGCCAACTTGAATTCATGTATCTTTCCATCTATTTAAGTCTCAAATAAGTGGACTGAAACAAATTTTAGTTTAATAGTCATCTTTACTTCAGGACCTGGTCATATTAGAAAGCCCATACCAGTATGTAGCATGCACTCCATTACCATGCCCCTCTTCTGTGGTAGACCTACAAGGCAGCAGACCTAGTGGTGGAAACAGACGAAGTGCTTCAAAACTTTTTTTACAGATAATCTGATAGCACATGGAAGGATTCTGTGGCCACTTGTTTTTCCTTCACTGCAGACCAGCAGCCCACATCTGTGAAGAATCAAATGGCATGCCCCCGAGTGCAGCCGCTGTCATCGTGTGTGTTAAATCCTGTGCCCTGTGCCTTGTTTTTCTAACTAGCTGGAATATGCTGGCTAAGCATCAGAGCGTGTTCATTACATCCTCTCTGGGCTCAGAGTCATGGACACTTTTCAAGTAAAGAAGTGACACACATTTTGCCCAGGTCGTGTTTCTGTGATATCCGGCATGCCTACAAAAACACTTTCAGGAGGAAAAGGAAAAGAATGACAAAGGCAACTGAGAACCATATTACTGTCCTCATCCTGGCTATTGAATAACATCCTGAGAAATGGGAGCTGGGTGGATGATTTACACCTTTAAATTACAAATCAAGGCTAAAAAAAATCTGGGGCCATTCTACAAGAGGAAGGGCCTGTGACTTAAAAGCACAATTTCCCCAAGGATGATCAACTTAGTTAAAACTTTGGTAGGTTCAGTGACATTGGGGATATATTTTCTTAGGCCTTGGTAGGTGCCAGAGGCTGCGACTTAATAGTGCAAAATGGTCATGGATTGGGTAAGGATTTTTTTCCAAAACGAAAATTTATTTTTGTTTGTATTGTTTAAAAGGGTACATGTTAACTGTAAATAATATTAATAATAAACCTCTTACAAAGTATAAGGAAAACAAAGGCAAACTTTTAGTACATACAAAATGTACTTTCAAATAAGAGTACTGATACTGCATATCCTCTCTCCCTCAGTGATATAGGTCAGAGCTGCTGATTCTTTCCAAGTATAAGGTCCAGTACTGGTGATGGGGACACAGACGAGAGAAAGACATGGTCCCTGCCCTAGAGGAGCTCACAACTGGGGATGAGGAAGATGTAAAAACAGAAATTGGAATTGAATTTGGTACTTGCCATTGCTGAATTTTGAACTGGACCAGGAAGGAAGGAACTAACCCCATATGGGGGAGTTTTAGAAGAGCATTATAAGTTTGGCTTGTAAGATGATAAGGTTATGTCAGGGGAAGAGGAGGAAGGTATCCATGGGAAGTCATCGCATTCAGTGGCAATCAGCCAGGAAAAGTCCTTGAGTCTTCCAGAAATTGTGAAGGATTTCAAGTGCTTGGAGCATAGGATGAATAATGGAGGGGAGGGAGAGAGATGAAGCTGGACAGTGGGCTAGGTCAGATTATGAAAACTCCTTATTGATTAGCAGATAGTTCCTGTTTTCTACCTTCTCTCGGCTGATTCTAGGAACAATATTTTATTTCCCTTCATAGGACAGATAAGTAAATGTAATCCTATGTACCCTAGAGTTCCTAGGAAACTAAAGAGTTGGTGAAAGTACAAACAGTCCCAAAATACTTGTAAATTTAGAGTAGTAAGTGATGGTTACAAAGGTTACATGTTGCAAAAATTTTTAACAATATCTTGTAATTATCAACTGTAATTTGGGCCAACTGACCAAATCCACAGAGGACCTGCAGCTCCCTGTGAGCTGGACAGCTTCGCAAGTCCCATGACATGGCTGCACATAGAAAGGGTGTCTGCATGACCAGGATCAAACCCCAGAAGTGGGCAGCCTGGTCCCCAGAGATTTTATCTTCTTCTTTCCAGAGGAGGACCATCTGACTTTATTATACTGGTGTCTCGGAGGGAAGGAGGTGCTGCCTCAAGAAAGGCAGGAAGCCACCACTTAGTAAGTGCCCTTTCGCCGGGCGCAGTGGCGCATGCCTGTAGTCCCAGCTACCCGGGAGGCTGAGGTGGGAGGATCGCTTGAGCCCAGGAGTTCTGGGCTGCAGTGCGCTATGCCGATCGGGTGTCCGCACTAAGTTCGGCATCAATATGGTGACCTCCCGGGAGCAGGGGACCACCAGGTTGCCTAAGGAGGGGTGAACCGGCCCAGGTTGGAAACGGAGCAGGTCAAAACTCCCGTGCTGATCAGTGGTGGGATCGTGCCTGTGAAAAGCCACTGCACTCCAGCCTGGGCAACATAGCGAGACCCTGTCTCTTAAAAAAAAAAAAAACAGAAAGAAGTTTATTGGACTTACAGCTCCACGTGGCTGGGGAAGTCTCACAATCATGGCAGAAGGTGAAAGGCATGTCTCACATGGTGGCAGACATGAGAAGAGAGCTTGTGCAGGGAAACTCCAGTTTTTATATAATCATTGGATCTCAAGAGACATTCACTGTCACAAGAACAGCTCGGAAAAGACCTGCCCCAATGATTCAATTACCTCCTACTGGGTTCCTCCTACAACAGTAGGAATTCAAGATGAGATTTGGAGTGGGGACACAACCAAACCATATCACATAGTTCTTAAGATAGCAGGCTTTGGAATCAGATTGCCTGGATTTTCATCTAGAGTATGGGAAATTAAATTGATGATATGGTGAGTTTCAGGCATTCTCCCAGGCATGCTATCCAGACTAGGTCATAGTATACATCAAATAAAGATGCTTGAATCACTTTAAAACATACAAGTAGGCTGGGCACAGTGACTCAGACCTATAATCCCAGCACTTTGGGAGGCCAAGGTGGGCAGATGACCTGAAAACAGGAGTTTGAGACCAGCCTGGTCAACGTGGTGAAACCTTGTCTCTACTAAAAATACAAAAAAATTAGCTGGGAATGGTGATATGCATCTGTAATCCCAGCTACTCTGGAGGCTGAGGCAAAAGAATCACTTGAACCTGGGGGTGGAGGTTGCAGTGAATAGAGATCATGCCACTGTACTCCAGCCTGGGTGACAGAGTAAGACTCCATCTCAAAAAAAAAAAAGAAAGAAAGAAAGAAAAGAAAAAATACAACTAGAAGTAAGAGGGTAAGAGATGGGAAAAGCTGACACATTTAGGAATGGATCCCAGGATGGTGGAGGACCATGCTACCTGAATGTCCTCTCTCTCTCTCTCCTCCCACCCCCAACATTACATTAGTCTTCCCTGCTGTGTGATTACAAAGACCAAAGCTAAGACCAAACAAGGGTGCTCTCAGCAGATGGAAGGTGCCTGAAGCAAGCATACTCCTACTTTTTCTGGGAGAGAAGTAGGAACAAGCACTTCTGACACAAAACTGTAGTTTACCAATTAGCCTGCTGAACAGCTGTGGATTTTGCCTGCATCTCTTGAATTGAGCACAGTGGGTGCCTGATTTTGGAGATAATATTAAAATATGATAAAAATATTGTGGTTATATTTAGAAAAAAAGGGTAATTATCTTAGAGAGAGATGCAAAAATATGTATGGATAAAGTAAACAGGTGGGGATGTGAATGTATTTTATTTTATTTCATATTTTGAGATGCAGTCGTGATCCATCGCTCAGGCTGGAGTGCTGTGATGTGATCTCAGCTCACCACAACCTCTGCCTCCCAGGATAAAACGATTCTCCCACCTCAGCCTCCCCAGTAGCTGGGACTATAAGCATGTGCCACCAAGCCCAGCTAATTTTTGCATTTTAGTAGAGATGGGGTTTCACCATGTTGGCCAGGTTGAACTTGAACTCCTGACCTCAAGTGATCTGCCTGCCTTGGCCTTGGCCTTGGCCTCCCAAAGTGCTGGGATTATAGACATGAGCCACCATGCCCAGCCTGTTTCTTGGTTTTAAATCCACATTAGCAATTCAGAAGGTGGTATACAGAGTGTATTCTTCAGAACTGAGCCTCTCAAAAATTTTTCAGTGCTCCATGATCTGAGCAGGATAACACCTCAGGAGGATAAGGGAGAGGGATAGAGAGTAGGAAGTAGGACTTCAGGGTTACAGGGGACACCACACATTCACCACTAAAGATTACTGGTTTCGTGGGCAAATACCAGATTGAACCAGCTCAAACTGGATTCTTAATTGCCAGAATTCTTAAAACATTAAGTAACTATAATAATGATGGCAGTGGTAGCCAGTCTGGAGTGGCTGCTGCCATGATGCCGAAGGAGGTGCAGATGGGGCTCCACACTCCTTGGAGCCAGGGAGCCAAGAACAGATGGGAGTCTCACCTCCTTCTGAGTCGGAGGGGTGGGAGCCCTGCCCTCCAGGGCACAGTTGCAGTTGCCCAGTCACAGCTGTGGAACTGAGTTTCCCTGAACTCTTGGGGACCAGGAAGGCCCTCTGCCCCCCACAGTCTTGGATGTGCCTGCTCCCACTGCCTGGCCTCTCCCCACTCCTGGTGCTTGCTCCAATTTTGGAGTAAAGGTGAGGCCAAACCTGGGTGCTGTCACAACCAGGCCAGGTGTGCACATGCTCAGGAGAGCACTGACACACCAGGCCCCTGCTGCCTCAACCCCCTCCAGACTTTATGGGCCTAATGAACATGGGAGGGAGGCTGAGTGGGGGCTGAAGGCAGGTTGGTGTGGGCCTGCAGGTGCCCCTTGGCATGAACAGCCTGGGTGTCATGGGTACTGTGGATGACAGAGTGATGGCAGCAAGAGGCAGACAGGCTCCTTGGCAGAAAAAGGCAGGTACCAGTGAAGCTGCACCTTCAAGCCAGGGGTAGCTTGAAGCCTGGTGGCCATGATGTCAGTTCCACTGATTGGAGTGAGAAATTATGGTGATATTTTCAGGCCTGCCCATGGCCACCCATGGACCAATCCGTATGCATTTCCTCCCCTCTGAAGCCCATAAAAATCCAGACTTGGCAGATGCAGTGGCTCACAGCTGTAATCCCAGCACTTTGAGAGGCCAAGGTGGGCAGATCACTAGGTCAAGAGTTCAAGATCAGCCTGGCCAACATAATGAAACCCCATCTCTACTAAAAATACCAAAGTTTGGGTGGCTGGCACATGTAGTCCCAGCTATTTGAGAGGCTAAGGCAGGAGAATTGCTTGAACCTAGGAGGCGGAGGTAGCAGTGAGCCGAGATCACACCACTGCACTCCAGCCTGGGTAACAAAGTGAGACACTGTCTCAAAAATAAAATAAAACAAAATAATACCCCCAGACTCAGCTGACTTGGGCAGACTACTGGACAACCTTCCTGCAGAGAGGAGATACCCGCTGTGGGTTTTCTCTCCACTGAGAGCTGGACACTTGTCAGGACGACTTGCCTGTGGAAAGGAGCTACCCACTTTGGTCTTGAACTCTTGGCCTCAAGTGATCCTCCCATCTCAGCCTCCCAAAGTGCTGGGATAACAGGCCTGAGCCACCATGCCTGGCCAGGAGCTATCCACTTGGGGTCTCCTGAGAACTGTTCTGTTGGTAAATGAAGCTCCTCTCCACCTTGCTCACCCTACAGTTGTCTGCATACCTCATTCTTCCTTGATGTGGGACAAGAAAGAACTCAGGACCCACTGAATGGCAGGATTGAAAGAACTGTAATAGGCTGGGTGTGGTGGCTCACTCCTGTAATCCAAGCACTTTGAAAGGCTGAGGTGGGTGGATCACTCAAGGTCAGGAGTTCGAGACCAGCCTTTCCAACATGGTGAGACCCTGTCTCTACTAAAAAATACAAAAATTAGCCAGGTGTAGTGGCATGTGCCTATAATCCCAGCTACTTGTGAGGCTGAGGCATGAGAATTGCTTGAACCCAGGAGGTGGAGGTTGCAGTGAACCATTGCACCACGTCACTCTGCCTGGGCGACAGAGTGAGACTCCATCTCAAAAAAAAAAAAAAAGCTGTAACAGAAACAATGCTGAAACACGACCTGCTCCTCCTGTCCCTAATTCGCCACATGCACAATGAGAAGGAGAGAAGAACTGTGACCCTCTTGGGATACCAGACCTAGGGGTGCCCTGACCCAGGACTGTGACGCCCTCTTTGGAGTTCTGCAGTTCCTGCTGCCTCCAAGCTTCCAGGTGTCACTGCATTCCCCTTGTCCAGACACAGGTACCTGTAGCAGAAGCTGCGTGCAGTACACCTGGTCCAGCCACAGCCTTGCACAGAGCCAGCACCTGTGCTGGCACCTGGAGCTGCTTGCCGTACCGCGGCAGCCAGCATGCCTGGCTGTGTACAGTGGCTGGACCCCAGACTTGCTCACCCACACACCCGTGCCTGGTTTGCGCTTAGCAGGTATGGGATCCAGGCCAGTAGTGTGAGCTGAGTGCAGTCTGCTGGCAAGAGTGGGCAGAATGAGCCCAGTGGGTGCAAGCAGTACTCAGGCAGAAGGCACCGCTGGCCACAGAGGTTTTTGGCTGGCAAAGTGACACCTTAAGGATCCTGTGACAATAATATCCATGATGATTCTCCCAGAGACGGGATTCAGAATGAAGTCATTCTGAAGTGTGTCAACTCCTTTTTCAAAGAGCATTTCAAGAAATTTTCATCTGAGCTACTTATTTGCTGTGAGAACTTAAAAGTATAATTAGCCTCTTCAAGCCTCAGTTTCTTTATTGAGAAAATGAAGACAATAATCCTACCCCATTGCTATTGCGGAGGATTAAGTTAGAAATTAGATAACAAGTTTATGCGCCCCAGCACAAACTCATTAAAGCTATAACTCTGATTAGTAATACATTCTATCGAATTTAAATACAAAGCATTGTTTGTGTGTGTGAGGGTATTTAGAGAGAGGGTCTCACTCTGCCACCCAGGCTGGAGCGCAGTGGCATGATCATAGCTCACTATAGCCTCAAACTTCTGGGCTCAAATGCTCCTCCTGCCTCAGCCTCTCAAAGTGCTGGAATCATAGGTGTTAGCCACCAGGCCCAGCCCTAATTATCATTTTAATTTCTTGTATTTTACTGTGCTGATGTACCATAGTTTACTAAGCTATTCTAATGTCAGACACTTAGCTTTTTCTTCACTTTTAAAAATATAGTCAGTGCTGTAAGGAAAAACTGTACTGTTGCTTGTTTTTTGTTTTACTTTAAATATTGTCTTTAGGTTAAATTTTTAGAAGTCAAATTACAATAAAATAGTATGAGCTTCATTCAGTGTTTGCTGTATATAGTCTTATTGTTTCTAGAAGAATTGTATTATGAACATTTTTTACATGATATGATATTAGGCAGTAGTTCGTGATCTATTTCAATATGTTTATCTAAACTCCTTTAAAAATGCTGTTAAGGCCAGGCTAAGTGGTTCATGCCTGTAATCCCAGCACTTTGGGAGGCCAAGGTGAGTGGATCACCTGAGGTCTGGAGTTCGACACCAGCCTGGCCAACATGGTGAAACTCCATCTTTACTAAAAATACAAAAAATTAGCCAGGCATGGTGTTGGGCCCCTATAATCCCAGCTACTTGGGAGGCTGAGGCAGGAGAATCACTTCAGCCCGGGGGGTAGGGGGAGGTTGCGGTGAGCCAAGATCGTGCCATTGCACTCCAGCCTGGGCAACAACAGTGAAACTCTGTCTCAAAAAAAATGCTGTTAATATTCATATATCTAAAAATTAGTCCTTGAAAAGCAAATAATATAACAGTAACAATTAACATAAACTATTCTCATTTACCTAAAGAGTTTAAAAATAATTTTAGGCTAGACGCAGTGAATCACACCTGTCATCCCAGCACTTTGGGAGGCCAAGGCGAGTGGATCACCTGAGATCAGGAGTTCAAGACCAGCCTGGCCAATGTGGTGAAACCCTACCTCTATTAAAAATACAAAATTAGCTGGGCATGGTGGTACACGTCTGTAACCCCAGCTACTTGGAAGGCTGAGGCAGGAAAATCACTTGAACCTGGAAGACAGAGGTTACAGTGACCTGAGATCACTCCACTGTACTCCAGCCTGGGCAATAGAGTAAAACTCTGTCTCCAAATAAATAAATAAAAATAATTTAATAATATAATTGATGCATTATTAATTATAAATTTCTTCTATCTTTGAACCTCTTATTGGAAAAATTATCAATAGTCATTGACATAGCATATGGGCCGCATGAAGAAGTACAGAATAATTTACAAAATGTATATATCCCAATTTTGTAAAATGTATCTTATCTTGAGAAATAAAAATCTTTAATTTGCGGGAGAAGTTATACAAATTACCAAATAATTTACTTTAGCAGCTAACCCTAGCATTCATAGCTACCTTCGGGCTGTTAAAAATACTAGAATTTGGCTGGGCGCGGTGGTCCCACCTGTAAGCCCGGTGCTTTGGGAGGCCGAGGCAGGCAGATCACAAGGTCAGGAGTTTGAGACCAACCTGGCAAACCTGGTGAAACCCTGCCTTTACTAAAAATACAAAATTAGCCGGGCATGGTGGCAGGTGCCTGTAATCCCAGCTGCTTGGGAGGCTGAGGCAGGAGAATCACTTGAACCCGGGAGGCAGAGGTTGCAGTGAGCTGAGATCACACCACTGCACTCCAGCCTGGGCAATGAAGTGAGACTTTGTCTCAAAAAAAAAAAAAAAGAAAAAGTTAGCTTTCTTTTCAAAGAACGAGTTTCGTATCCTGAGTGATTTCATTCCTCCCTTCACCTTTGGGGGTTGTAGGAATAAGGCTTATTATACATAAGAAATGTTTTATGCTACTCTTTCTTCAAAGTATGATTATCACATGGCAAAATGCACAGATACGAATTGTGATCAGTTTTCACAAACACATAAACCTGCATTAACTACACACAAAAACCCCAAAAAGCAACTTGAGCCTCCTTCTAGTCAATCCTCTTCTTACCTTCTTACTCCCCAGAAACAACTACTATTCTAATTCCTTTCATCAAGGATTAACTTTGCCTATCTTAGGACTTTATATAAATGGAATCATTAGTAGGTGCTGTTGTGTTTGCCTCTTCAACTCAGCATGCTTTTGAATTCATTCATATTGTTGCATGTTATCAGTAGTCCATTCCTTTTTACTACTTAGTATTTTGCTTTATGAATATAACACACTTTGTTTATCCATTCTCCTGTTAATGGGCATTTAGGTTGTTTCCAATGTTCAACTATTATGAGTAAAGCTGATAATGAACATTCATGTGCAACTCATTTTGTAGACATACGTTTTTATTTCTTTTGAGTAAATTCCTAGAAGTGGAATAGTTGGGTCATATGATGGGTGTAATGTTTAACTTTATGAGAAACTGATGAACTCTGACAAATCAATAAGAAAAAGACAATCTTATAGAAGAAAGACTTGAACAGATGTTACAAAAGAGATCCAAATGGTTAATAAGTATGCAAAAAGATATTCAATTTCTTCAGTTATCAGAGGAAAGCAAATTAAAATTACAATGTAATATATTACAAAATTACAATGCAATACATTACACAACAACCAGAGTAAGTTAAAAGATGGAAAATACTGGTCAGGCACGGTGGCTCACATCTGTAATCCCAGCCCTTTGTGAAGCCGAAGCAGGCAGATCACCCTGAGGTCAGGAGTTTGAGACGAGCCTGGCCAACATGGCAAAACTATGTCTCTACTAAAAATACAAAAATTAGCCGGGTATGGTGGCACATGCCTGTAATCCTAGTTACTTGGGAGGCTGAGGCAGGAGAATCACTTGAACCCAGGAGGCAGAGGTTTCAGTGAGCCAAGATCGCACCACTGCATTCCAGCCTGGGTGACAGAGTGAGACTCCAGCTAAAAAAAAAAAAAAAGGAAGATACCAAGTATTGGTGAGGAGATAGAACAAACAGAAAGAATGCTCAGAGAGAGATCCAAGATGGCCGATTAGCAACAGCTCAGGAATGTAGCTCCCAGTGAAAGAGCAGAGAACGAGTGGACGCTGCACTTTCCGACGAATTTTTGTTGCCCACAGACCGGGAGATTACCGGCAGAGGAGCCACAAGGGTCGCCAGCGCGACTCTTTTGGCCAGCGCGGCTGTTTTGCTGGCACCCCAGCGCGACGCTTCCCGGTGCGGAGTATACGGGACGGACGGGCTTGGCTGGTCACACCCCCACAAGGAAAACAGCAATTGGAAGCGCTGAGGACTGAGAGTTTCACAGTAAGGACAGCGAACCCGGGAAGGTCCGGCTCTGTGGGGAAGGG